>JANUFV010050554.1:0-11192 GCA_024757865.1 Epizoanthus scotinus
ATCTTCGACCCAAGCACAAGGCGTTTCTTTGAGAACTGTGACCACTTTCTTTCCGCGCTTCTCGCTGTGCTCCATAGGAAGAACTTCAGTTTCAAGGTTTTCACCAACCATTTCTGTTTTCTGCTTTCGCTGTTTCTTTTCACTTTCCATCTGTATACCCCATTGCTTGAACCATCTTACAAATTTAAAAAATCAGTTATAAGACTGCACATCGTTGGTTTCATTCTTAGGTCATATTTAATTACCTCCTCAATTTATCTAGTGCAAACCAAGGTAGCCCCACATCGTCCTTCATGGTCAGGGTCTGCTCATTGGGTAGCTGCAGTACCAGTTCCTTCCCCAGTGCTGATCTTATCAGTTCCTCTCGTTCCTCCTTACAATACAATACAATTTTATTGGGGCATCCCATAGGGTTTTTCAGACCCAATTTACAATTTCATGTTATAAAAATGCTTCTATTAAATTTACAATACGATAAAAAAAAATGCTGTACCATCAAGAAGTCCAGCTGGTTGTCACTGATGAAAGCACCAACATCTTGTAGTGTTCTTGTGCGGCTTCGTAGATGCCTTGAACTAACTTCAGTGCTGGGCTTCTCTGCTTGGGGTACATGCTTAACAACCATGGGCTAGAAGTGGGACAAAAAATCAACTATTATTGTTTTGACATGTTATAAACAGAGGTAAAGTTTTACAATATACAAATAGATTTGCTATATATGTATAAATGTACTAGTTACTTGTTTTTCCCCGTTCGCCTTTAAATGTTGCAGTCTTTCCATCAGCAGACTGTTCCATTTTCTTCTTTGTGTAGGCGCGTGCGATTTTACTAACTATAGGATTGAAGTTGCCCTGGTCAATTTCGGTCAGTGCCTCGTTCAGAGCTGCTTCTTTTGCCTCGACAGTAATGATGGGTGCAACAGGTGTATTGGGTGGCAGGGTGGGGTTGTCGACATTGCAAACATGGAGGGCACTGTCTTCCAGGCTCAGGTTCTTTTTACAATTCTTGCAAGTCACCTTGGTTGCTGCGATTGTATTTAGCACTATTCTGACAACAGCTTGGACAGCCACTTCACTGGACAGGTACATGTTTCACTTACTTTCAGGGCTTCATGTAAACATTCTGCACAAAAACATGCTCGCAACATGTTTGCACAGGCTTGTTCAAAATCTCTTCGCAAATGGGGCATTTCAAATCAGGCTGTAAATTGTCATCATATTTGAATCGTTCTGTGAAGTGTGGGTCGCGATAAGATTTGGAGTCGAGTTGTGAACTGATATCTTCGATTTGCGAAAGCAAATCAGACCTTGTAGTTGTACTACTCCTTGCCGTGCTCTTTTCTTTTTTCGATGAATGTTTTCTCCCTTTCTTTACCTTGACTGGTCTTCCTGCTTTTTTAAGCTATTCGACGGTAGAACACGTTTTGCAATCTGTGTCAGAATGAACTTCCCAAAACACGGGAATTATCTGCCGCGTTGTCGTGTTACATACATTACAGAAGCGAGGCGGATGAATCGTTACGTCGTCTTTCTCTACATTTAGTTGAAATCTTTTCAACAAAAACTCCTTCCGATCTTTACAGTTGTAACTGTTTTCATACAACACTTTTGATTTATTTAGTTTTCCTCCACAAATTCGACAAAGGATTGTCAATATCTCCGTATGATGCTCGATCTCCTGACTACTAACCGCTTCGCTCGCCATTTTCACCCGTCTTGACAGCAATATTAAGTCTGGCCTGTGCCTCGCTCAGTGAAATACTATTAAATAAATCACCCCCGTATCCTTATAAAACACACGTAAAAGATTGCAAAATATGTTTTTATTTCCTTGTGAAATTTTCAGTTTTGCTACAATGTGGGATTACTTTTGCGCAATATGTAAACAGATAGTTCCGCCATTGCTTCGCGTTCGTTGGGTCATTCTCGCTTTACAATGTCACTCCGGGGTTACACCTCGAGTTTTGTCACCTTGGCTATGATTTCATTATAAAGGTATTCAGAAAATTGGTATTATTTAAAATAATCTTTCAACACGTTCTTGTGTTCCTGCGTTTTCTAACTGCTTCAACAAAGTTCTTTCACAACGCCATTACTAGTTAGGCATTAACAGGGACTTTACGTATGATTTGTGGGGGCGCGAACAGCAAGTCAATAAAGCGCGGTTACCAATGAAATTTCCGCTCTGGGCCAGTTTGAAATCGCCGTGAGTAGGAGAGATTGTATTCTGGCACAGCTGTGCCACAACCGCTATTTTTCCTACTACTGGGTTATAGATATTGATAAACTGAATGGAGCTGAAGAGGTTATAACCTCAGTAACATAACAGATAAGCAAATGAGAAATGTTTCTAAATTTCCTCTGTGTGACAAACAAATTAAGTGCTGTGAAATTGGAACGAACCTTTTAACTGTTACAACTGTAGTAATAGGTACTTTCTTAAGTGACTCTTTCGTTTCCGACAGTTGTTGCAATTGTGGAGCTTCACCAACTGTGAGGCCTAGACAGGTAGAATCAATGAAACCACTTATCGCATTCTGCACACTGGAGTCAGATGTTGTCATCACCAGTTTGGCCTTCACTATGGTCTATGAGACATTTCTTGCTTGACACCGTTCTTCATCAGTTTGTCTGTTTTGTCTACGTTCTTGCCTTGAACGGCTGACAACATTGGCAAGTACTTGGGAAAGCACTTTGAAAGCATCTTTGGCTTCTTCGAGCTCTTCTTTTATGCTATTTTCTTGTTTATATGCCAGCTCCCACAGCTCAAATATTCCGGGGGAATTGAAGTGTCTTTCATCTAGAAAATGAAAATGAAAATGGATTTAATTTAAATTAATATGACATGAGATCAGTTACACCAAGACACAGCTTGACCTTATTCTTTACCTTTTACAAGGGTCTCTTTAGTTCACGGTTGTGTGTTTCTGTTCATCACACTCTTTGGTCTTTCAAAAGTACTAAACATATTTCAAAGTTTATTCTTTAACCTGAGACCCACATACATCTCCTAGTTAAAGATGTACAGAACAATTCAAGAAATCTCCAAATGAAACCCAAATACAACATTTGGTGAAACACGTTCTAGGGTCTGCATGCAAAATTAGGGTAGGTCGGGCAACCAGAACCGAAAACTTCTAAAAAATTATAAGTTTGTTGGTGTTGTCAACATTACTTTTCTTAGTCCAGTTTCCTGCACTCAGCACGCTGTGGAATTGCTGCACCAGGCCAAGTCTAATATGAAGAGGCAGGGGGACTAATTGGAGTAGATCATGCACTAAATAAAAGCAGAATACAAATACTATCATATCAGAATTTGTCTCTTCAAAGACAATAATTGTTATAACTTGTTGTGTCGGATTCTTTATTTTAGATGGAGTTGTTTAAATTGATTACTTTTACATGGGGTTTAGCACGGGCTACACCAGGAGTTATCTAAGGAGTTCACTGATTTTTAAAGTTTTAAAATTAAACCCTAAACAGTATTTGGCAGTGATTTTAGGAAATTTTGGATTTTTTTATGTTACTGAGAGGTGTTTTTTTGTGCGCAAGTATACGATGTGCCATATAATGTTTACCAATTACATACATTACTTTGGATTGAAAATGGTAGTTGTTCATATGCTCTGACCACTACCCCCTCCTCCTAATGCTGTCTACATTCATGTAGTTTTTTTCAGTATTCTGTAGAATTCTAAAAGGATTGTGATCATACACATATATCATGGATGATGTTGTTATGTGCTGCTGCATTGGCATTTGGGTTGTTGAGGTTGCTTTGATCAGCAATATATTCAGCAAAATCATGGCGGTACTTGTTCACTTGCCATGACCCATTTTCCCCCTTGATCTTTGATGTGTCCGAGTTCCCTTTGCTCCTTATGAGGTCTGCCAGGGTGATGAGACACCAAAGGCAGAAGTGTGTATAGCTGGCACCGAGCTGGTGTCCCATACCTTTACATGGAAACTCATAGTCTACGAAGAGAAATATGCGTACCAGGGCCTCTTGGTTGTTTTTCCAGCTCCCACACACTTTCCTTTTCCACCACAGACTCGCTCGTTGTTACAGGAGATGTGACGTGGGTGGCACTTTGAAGTGTCACCATCCTTTCTAGGAACCCTCACTTTCTTGCCATCAAGCCTTTCCACCTCAGCCGTATAGTGTTTAAACACTTCTTCAACATTTTTTCTTTTCACCTGTTTCGAAGAATGACAATAACATAGAGTTTTGGGGGGAGTTGGTGTTGTACAGCGACCACCTTTGTGGACTTACACAATTATTCCATAAGGTTGTAGTTTCTATTAAAATGGAAAGCAAACCTTTAATTTACTTTAATGATATGATAACATTTTATAAAAGTTATTAGAACATGATGTACATGTATTAGCAATTCCTATAGTTCAAGTTACTAAGCGGAATCCCCATCTGAGTTCATGAGGAGAAATAAATATATATGTCAATTCCAAAGCATAATTGTAACATAAAAACAACCATTAAGGATTTACCTTTTAAAATATACACAGACATTACAAATTTAGAGGAATCTGGCACCACCAAAGTATAAAATTCCATGCTATGGGCTACAGATCCCATTTTCCCAACTGAATTTTGCCCAAAGTTCCATTTCCCCGCCCCTAATTGTTGGAAAAATCACATTCCAATTTGTATTTTTTAGAGAGTTTCTACCAGTCCCAGTTACCAAATTCGCAGTTCCAGTGCTTAAAATCCCATGATCCCAGTCCAACTTAGATATATGTTCCCTGTTGTTTTGGCACTGCTTGCCGGGTTTACTAGAATAAGACGACAAATTTTGACAACTTCAGTATCATAATTTTGGGGTATATATCGTCAAAGCAAGTAAAGTTGTCACTGCTGTTTAATTCCATGAGCGTTTTGAAAATATTTAACCGAGGGTCCAAGAGGGCCATGTTAATGTGTTCTGTGTAATGGTTTTGTATGAAAACAAACAGAAGTAGGCGTGTCTTGCATTGCTTGTATCGCCAGTGTGAAAGTGGGAAGAAAGAAGGGAGACAAAAACAATATCACTTACTTTCTAAACGATGTTTGCCCTACTTTTCAATAATCTGATGCTGCAGTTGCTGGATTTGGTGGCATATGATGGTGTTATTTTGGCGTACGTGACTGGCCGCCCTGAAGTTCTAAGTTCTAGGGCAGGTTCTCTGTCCTTTTTCTCGATAACTTCCAAGATTTCCCCTGGCCCATCGAACATGGTCAGCTTTCTCTGCATTTCCGTTACCTTCTGGGTTTTCTCTGCATTATCCGTAGCCAAGTCTGTGGATTCGACTATGTGATCGACAGTTCTTTGTTCTGTTGCGTCTAGTACTTGAGCCACCTCTTCGGTCTTGAAAGAAAGCTGTTGTTCTACTAATTGTTTATCATTTTCCAACCTGTCGACCCGTTGAGTGTGACCTTCAATCTCTTTTTCTGCACGATCCTTCTTGGTTATACTGTTTCCTATGAGTACCATGTGGTCTGCTGTCTTCTGCTCTAACTTATCTAACAGTTTTATATCTTGAAGTAGAATCTCTTTCTACCAAGGAGCGCAGGTGCTTATCCAGGTAACTGAAAACGGGACGACTCTACATCAGTCACAGAAAAGGTCGCGTCGTTCTATATTGAAACAAATAACAAATATTGCAGTAATTTACCAGCCATAAGGCACTCCCCGCCCCCGTTTACAGCTGTCAAGTTTTGGAAAAAATGTACTTTGCGTGTTCGAGTCCTGGACGGAAATAAATAAAAATATACAAGGGGAGGCTATCTTGTACTTTGTACCATAGACTGTGCACCAGTTTGGCCTGTCAAAAACCAAAACATTGTTAGTCATATGTATTTGTTAGAAAAATTAAGTTCCTTTGCAAATAAATTGGAATTTCATATGTGTACATATACTGTATAGATCTACTATTGCTATAAAAACAAATGTGCACGTCTCATGATACAACACCATGTTTTCTATAAATAATAATGTACTATAATGTATACAATTCTTGGTGCATGTGACGTCATAGCCGCCATGTTGGTGTACAATAACAATGGAGTTGCCTTGTGAACCACTCTCTAAACTCCCAGCACCTCTCTTCCAATTCTGTTATTTCTTGTTCTCTTAGAAATGTTGCGACACCTATCAAGCTGTAAATGGGGCTGAACTTCTCAAGCAGCTGCCTAAACTTGGCTTGAAGCTGTGGCTGACTAGCAAAGACCGAGGCCATAAAAGCTGGGTTATTTGTTTGGGCATCTATTTGCAGCATTTTTTTTGTGATCACCCACAAAGGAGAATGTGGTGTACTGCTGCCTTTCCACTCCAACCTCAAACTTCAGTATCCTGTGGAGCTCTTTTTCTATTGACCCCTTTTGAGCAATTGCCATGTGCTTCCTTTGTTTTTCTCTTGGCCTCGAGTAACTGCACATTAGAAGTTGGACCTTTACGCTGTATAAGCAACAAAACGTTCTGTTGGGGTGGGCACTATATTTAAGCAAATAAAGATCACCGTCTGTGTGTTTAGAATAAACACCTGTGATAATTATGCCTTGTCTAAGGTGGATCATAATATTTAAATACTCTAACTGTTTTTTGGAGTATCTAAGCTCAAATTTAATCGTGGGATAGATGTTGTTGATAAAGTTGGTGAATTCTAACAAGGCTTCTAGGCCGTGTGGCCATAATTCAAATATGTCATCGCGAAAATGCCACCTGTTTTTAGCTGGATGAGGGTCTGTCAATGTATGACATGGCTATATCTGCATACCTACATGCATTGTTAGGTCCCATAGCTGTCCCATGGCTTTGTAAGAAATGTTGGCCCATATAAGCGGAGTTATTATGATACTAATAAGATATCCTCAGGGAGGGGGCCTCCACTAATTGCCTGCTCAATTTTGTTAATGAAATAGTTTGTTAATTAAATAATAGAAACTTTAAAATATCTGTTTCCTTTTGTAACATGTTTTCCCCTCTATATAAACATATATAGTGGCACAGGTTAACCTTATCAGTCCCATATGTCACAGGGTGTGTTGATAAACTCTCCTAACCAGTATCCATATATTTCTTATTAAGCAGGTTAGGAGAATTTGATATCTTATCTAAGACAATTTCCTCTTTTTGATGAGTTACTTGATTATCATTTTCAAATAATCATTTTTCTATTATTATTTTTAAGAAGATACGAGGGTTATAAATATTGATAAACTGAATGGGGCTGAAGGGTTTATAACCTCAGTAACATAACAGATTAGCAAATGAGAAATTCCAACAAAAAAATTCTATATTTCGTGTCTGTGACAAACAAAGTCATGTGAAATTGGAACGAATTGCCGCTTCCTTTACAATGTTGTTATTAAATAATATCTGGTTCATTATCTTTTAAGGCATACTTACGAAACAATGTAATAACCATATGGTTGGAATACAGCAGAGCGCCTGCTTCTCTCCTCATTTGCATGATTTTCCCTTTCATTCCATTGGGTGTTGGACGACTGGTTGGGTACCCAAGTTGATGCAATCCATCAAAGTCAATGGCAGCTTCAAATACTGTCCTGCGATAGTCTGCATAGATCTGCATGGAACTTCCACTCATCTTGTGCCAACTTGTATCACACCAAATTGGGCCTAGTCCCTTCTTCGTTGTGGTTCTTGTAACTGCAAAACCTTGTGTATACAAATGAGAACCCCATCAACACCAGACTGGCATTGAGACTCACGAGAAATGGCCAATCTGGTGAAGCTTGACAGAGATCATGGGATAAAAGCAGACGGTTTCTCAGTGCTCTTCCCTCGACAACAGATATTATCTTATTAATCATGAGAAGCTGTTCAGTTGTTAGAGTCTGGCCCCACCGGAACCAATATTGACGTAGTGGTCGATGAAAGGGGTCAGTGAGGCTCTGAAAGCCTGCTCGGGGTAACTCATAATGTAAGTGCACAGGCCCTGAAGTACAGATGTTGAGCAGATACTTCAGCCCGAGCATACTACAGTGGCCTACAAATCTATCGAGTGTAATGACTTCACCAGGCTGGACTTCTGCTGTAATGAAATGAACTGAATAGAACTTTGGGGCATCAATATCAGCAAGTCTTGTATGCTGTGCACTGGCAAGGGTATCTGCCTCAGCAAATAGTTGATAGCCACCACTATACCATCACCATCATTAGCAGTGTTAGGAGGAATTGCCGGGGATAGCATTGGCATTTCAGCAGAGTCAACACCAGCCACAAATATAATAAGATGTATAATGTGTAAATTAGAAAACATTCAAGATTAATCTGATTTTGTAAACTACAGATAGGTAGATAGGTATTTTGAAGAAAATGTTTAGTAATTTATGTTTTTCTTTGACCCAATCTACTCAGGGGGGGGGGGGGGGGCAGAATGTGGTTGCACCAGATTCCTTAAACTTTGACAATAGACAAACCATTGTACATGTAGCTAGCTATGATATTTGTTTAATTTCTAAAAGTTCTTCTCATTTTTGCGTCGCCCTGTTTATATTGGTTTTTGGGCACTCCAAAACTCCAAAATAGCAGTTGTGAAACCCAAGATGACATTCTATGGTGTCATTTGACTGCATGAAAGAGTACGTGTAATTTAATTATTGTGTACTGTAATTGGTATAATTGGCATTTGGTTGATAATTTAGGTTTTCTCTGATATGTTAAAATATTATGTGCAGACAATATGTTTTTAACTGGCACTAACTATTTCATACTTGATGCTCTAAATATAAAACTATTGAAAATCTATAGGATAGTGAAAATTGGTGATCCTCGCACGCACGGCACTTTCAGAGCGGAAATTTAGTTTCTAATAGGCCGCAGTACATACGCGCCGGCGCACTGCTCCACGAGCCATAAGTTACCTAGCAACCGCTACCAACGCCTTTGTGTACGTTTTGCATTCGACAGAGGTCTTTGTGTTTAAACCAATCAAAAGGGGGCCTTGCAAAGAATCTTTCATCACCAGCAGGCCAAAATGCTGTCGAAAACTGCATCTTTTTAGTTAAAATTGCGAGTAAATGCGGATTTAACTTCGATCGTTAGAATACCAGGTGAACTCCCTTCGCAATTAATGGCACTTAGAAACTCCGATTTATTTTTTGAACAATAATTCTCCCAAGGATTTTACGAGTTCTATGTGAAAGATATACACAAGAGGAAACGATTTCCGCGGTAAATGTTCTCTACATTTTTTTTGTGTAGATTTATTGACAATTTTTTCTGATGACCTTTGTAACCGACTTTCGGCCATTTTGAAATGACCGTTCGTATTACTAAAAGCCATTATTCGTATTTACAGGACATATACAAATTATTTATTTCACAATTCAAACGAAACATTCACATTGCAAATATTTTTGCAGTCTGACTGAGAGCGAGACACAAATATGTAGCGATTCTCTTCGCTTTTACGCTTCAAGTTGCACACTTGCTTGACCGGGATGATCTTTCTATTCTCAGGTTCCACGACGGTGTAATGCCTTTCCAGCATCCCTTTAAGCTTGTCAGTGGCAGGGTGGACATGGTAAAAGTCGGTTGCAAGTCGGACAAATTTGTGGTGTATAGATTCGCCTCCTTGTTCGCCGAAGAATCCTAGCGGGGAAAGCCATGTTCGAATGAACTTTACCACGTACGCTTCCAACATGTGTAGTTTAGGTGGGAAGGATGCTTCGATGAACGTCTGTCTGATGTATGCGAGTAGTTTGCGTATGTCTTTTTCTGTAACAGAAGAAAAACAAAAAATAATATAATTTTGAAAACTAAAGAGTAATGTAATGTATTATACTATGTTGTTTTCAAGAAACACTTACAGATATGTGTGGTTTGAAAATAATAAATGTTCTGTGTTATATTCCATTAATATCTAGATCTACATGATTGTATATCATCACAAGAAATGTTCTAATTATATTTATATACATTTAATACACCAAGAATCACGATTTCATCTTCCTTCATTGGTTTTGAGCCATTGTATTTGAAGTGGCATATGGCAATCAGCTACAGTAGTTGTCTGAACTTGTCTCTGATGGCCTCTGCTTCAGGAACTAACTAGCGCTGTTCCATCCACAACAGTCTGGCATATCAAATTGATGTTTGCTTCCTAGAGATTATGAGAAGGAACACATTTCAAATATTAAATAGATTGACATACATGTGAAGTCAAGTATATTAGCATTTGTACTCAGTTTTAATAATTCTTGACATTCATAAGTAGAAATATCTAATAAATTTGTTTCATAAATTAGATGTGTACCTTCAGACAAATGTTGATATGATTTCCAACAAATGACTGGCTGTGGTATGCCTGGCGACATACTCTAATAGACTGCAGCGTGTCCTCGAGGTCTTTATATACATTGCCAATGTCTCGGCTGAATAAAGCTTTCTGATGCAGCTCAATTGCCAGTAATTCCTGCAAAGCAAAATAATTAAAAGTTAATTTGATTAAAAGCCACTGCCACCAAAAGACATTAATTTATCTACAGTTTCATTATTAAGTTTGTAAATTTAATTTTTAATTCCTACTCATAACTATAAATTTTGCTACTCATATAAATATTATACTCTGCATATTATTTAGATCTATATTTTCATAAAAGTTAGGACTATGATCCAGAATATAATAATATTTAGACTGAAATATTTTTTAATTATCATATGTATCTTTTGATAATTATTTATTAATCAATTTCCCTTACCTGCTCTTCATCTCTCTCTTGTAGTGCCTGTTGGCTTTGGTGCATAATTTCGATTGCTGCATTGCTGGGATTGTTGTCAGCAAGAGAGTCATCACCAGTTGCCACGAGATGTGTGATATACTCTTGCATATCAATAGTCTGCTGTTGATACTGACTGGCTTCCTGTCGATGTTTCCTGGGCTGTTGGAGTTGGGTGACATATTGACCAAAGTCTGTATCTCCAGCATTGTCATCAATCTCGGCCTTTTTGGTAGCTATTTTCAGATCAAGGTCTTCAACATCATCCATCAGCAACTCGTAGAATTTCAAGAAAAGGCCTAGGCTGATATGCAAGCCTGGAGGACAGATCTGCAGAAAAAGAAAAATTGATAAAAACATTTGTTGGTTTTGACACATGTCATGTACAGCAAATGAGTACAGGAAAACATGCTCAAGTACACATTACATGGTCAATAGGTATGTCCAACAGTGGC
>JANUFV010050665.1:0-11185 GCA_024757865.1 Epizoanthus scotinus
GGGCCGAAAGGGTTATCTGAAAGGTCTAACAAAATGCAATTTTAGGCAGCCAGAGCTGATGAATTAGAGCCCCTTAGAAAGTTACTCTGCTACAGGGTTTTTGAAAAGTCATGGAATTTAAGAAAATAACAAAATATATCATGAAAAAGCAATGGGATTTCAGAATTTTTTGCCCAAATAAATTCTTATTGTAAAGGACAAGTAAAAGCAGTCAATTTCCCCTCCTGTACAATTATACTGATCAAACAAAGTGACCTTTCCCAAGGGGCATGACACTTGAAGATGTGAAACCACTGAAACTTGATCAGTAGTCAGGGGTCGAAATAAGAAATTTAAACTAGGAGCCAGGTGGGCTCGTAGTCTAAAATGTCTGGGAGCCCATCAACAAATTAAGGAGCCCAATATCAAAAGGCAGAAACTGGGTCAAGATAATCTGTTTTTGGTATAAAATACAATATGAATTCAGAAAACATGTTGTGAAAAAAGGAACAATTTTAGTCATCATCTGCCCACTTGTGGCCATCTGATCTATATAGGGAAAAAAAACTTATAAACCTTCCAGAAATTTCAAATAGTATATTTGCCTAGAGTCCCCCCTCAGAAGATGGCTGATGATAGGGCATTGTGTAAATTTGACCTGTAAATAATTAGCACACTCAAAATTTTATTTTGCAGTAATGAAGCAGAGGTCCTTATGACATTGGATGATATATATCATGTTGGCTCGTTTGTTCAGATAACAGAAATGCATGACATGGGTGACAGGATGAGGATGGTGATTCTTGGACACAGAAGGTACTGTATGGCACTGGGGAGGGGTGAGTAGACATACATGACATGGGTGACAGGATGAGGATGGTGATTCTTGGACACAGAAGGTACTGTAAGGCACTGGGGAGGGGTGAGTAGACATGTGGGGAGGGGTGAGTAGACATGTGGGGAGAGGTGAGTAGACATGTGGAGAGATGGGTAAGTAGACATGGGGGGAGGGGTGAGTAGACATGTGGGTAGGGGGTGAGTAGACATACATGACATGGGTGATAGGATGAGGATGGTTGTTGTTAAGAAGGAATTATATCAAATCCCAGCCCATTGCTTATCATCTTCCCCCTCATGTTTTGCATTGACAGTTGCATAATCTCACACATTTCACTGCTTATTTACTAGAATTCGAGTCACAGGTGCAGTTGAAGAATCTGAAGGGAGTGAAGCAGAGGTTAGCCGAGCAGAATCTCCTGCAGATATGAAGGCCATCCCTCCTGTACAAGGGCCCACACCTATCTTGATGATTAAAGTCGAGAATGTACTGCATGAACCATTTAAATTAACACAAGAAGTAAAGGTGAGTGTCAAACATTTCTCTGATGAAGAATAAATTCATTTCATTTTCATTTCATTTCTTCATTTGCCACAAATAAATTACATACAAGAGAATACAAAAGTAACAAGTGGCGAGGAAACCCAAGAAAGAAACCCTAAGGCTTATAAAACTTTTGGCTCCTCATAAGATTTTATAAGAAAGCAAAATAGAAGAGGGAGTGGCACGGAGGAAGAAATGGAAACGGCTACTAAACTAAGAACAAAACGAATCTACAAATTACATGAGAATAAATATGTGTTTAAGTTTGTCTGAAACAAAATAATGAGAGAAGATAATGAGAGAAGATAATGAGAAGATAATGAGAGAAGATAATGAGATTAGATAATGAGATAAGATAATGAGAGAAGTCAGAGCCTAGCAACATGTAGGTGTACTTAATATAAGAGGACAGAAGTAGTATAGTTTGCACCAAATTAACCTCCTTTTGCCACCAATAGATTTTACATGAAAATTATTGAGCTTAACAACCTACATGAATAGACCCTTCTCACATGAAGAATGTCGATGTAAATCCTCATGTTAGCACTTTGAAAATGCCAGAAATGGAAAGAGCAAGAAAGTTTAGATTTTATCTAACAAAGAGAATGTATGGTGAGTTTTGACCTCGGTCAAATTCGCCATACATTATCTGTAGGTAATTTTTTTTGTTTTTAAACTTTGTCAGTGTTGTAGTTATTTAAATTGAATCCGCAACTTTTCGCTGCTTACCAACTTTCACTTGCTCTTTCCATTTCTGGCATTTTCAAAGTGCTAACATCAGGATTTACATCGACATTCTCCATGTGAGAAAGGTCTATTGTATACATATTCATAATATAGATGGCCTGCAAGACGTTTTTTCTGCCCAATCTAGATGAGGGCTTAGTGCTTTGAAATCAGCCCAAATCTTTCATCTTCAAGGCAAAAGGCATTTTATAACACACCCAACTTTTATAGTGATCTAACCCACCATATATGACATACAATCGTGTATATGTGTCAACATGTTTAGGTAAGTTGGTCATGACTCATTATACCCTGTGCTGCTAACTAGGTTTGATATCTGGTCTTATCTGAGAGTTATATTGTGTGAACTTCCTTTGCTACACTGTCCATGATGAGGAGGAGCAAGAGAGGGGGATGAGGAGGATGAAGAGGAGGGGAAGGGGAGGTGGCAGAGGAGGAGGGTGAAGGGAGATGATGTGGAAGAGGAGGAGGAGGGGGATGAGGTAGAAGAGGATAATGAGGAGGTAAAGGAGGAGGTTGAGGATATGGAGAAAATGTTTATACTAAATTTTTATACTTAAAAGTATTATTATTATTCATTTTGTAAACCTGATGTAATTTTAATATGTTTCGGAAAATTCATTGTAAAGCGCCATTGAGCCTATGGAAATTGCGCTATATAAATAAAGCTTTTATTATTATTATTATTAAAAGGAGGGGGGGATGATGAAGAGGGGGACGAGGAGAAGTATGAGGAGGAGGGAAAGAGGAGGAGGTGAGCAGGTACAAGAAGAGAGGGATGAGGGTGAGGGGGGGGGGTGGATGAAGAGAATGGAGAAAAGGAGGAGGATGAAGAGTAGGAGAGGGAGAATAATGAAGAGGAGGAAGGGAGGAAGGTGGATGAAGATGAGGAAGAGGATGAAGAAGTGGAGGGGAGAAAGGAGGATGAATACGAGGAAGAGGAGGAGAATGAAGAGGGGGAGGAGGATGAAAATGAGGAAGAGGAGGAGGAGGATGAAGAGGAGGAGGGGAGGAAGGAGGATGAAGATGAGGAAGATAATGAAGAGGAGGAGGGGAGGAAGGAGGATGAAAATGAGGAAGAGGAGGAGGAGGATGAAGAGGAGGAGGGGAGGAAGGAGGATGAATATGAGGAAGAGGAGGAGGAGGATGAAGAGGAGGAGGGGAGGAGGAAGGAGGATGAAGATGAGAAAGATAATGAAGAGGAGGAGGGGAGGAAAAAGGATGAAAATGAGGAAGAGGAGGAGGAGGATGAAGAGGAGGATGAAGAGGAGGAGAGGAGGATGAAGAGGGGGAGGGTGAAGATATAAAGGCTCAGAGGAAAAAGGGGAGGAGAATAAAGAGGAGAAGGATGATAAAGATAATAAGGGGGAGGAGAATGGTCATGATGAAGTATGTTTTAGACAGTTCTTTGTTGTTGTTAGGCATTAGCAGCTGAGGCTGTGAAGACCATCAGAGACATTATCCAGCTGAATCCGCTGTACAAAGAGTTCTTGGCTCAGCTTATTGATGCAGGGAAAAGAGTTGTTGACAATCCAACTCACCTGGCAGACTTTGGTAAGTGAGCAAGATCAACGATTAAAGGCCCATTTACAACCAAGATGCTGTGCCAACCTGGCTCTTGTTTACACATTATGAACATTACAGTGCATCTTTATTGTCATAGCTTGCATGAGGTTTTAAATTGTTGAGTATTGAAGTATATAAATAAAGTCTGACTGAAGTTGTCATCTACAATGGTTTGCAAAAACATCTGGAAACTATGCTCAAATGAAGGGATATTTAATCACCTGTGGATTATCACTTTTATTTCACGCGTAAATCCTAGTAATTTATGACTTATCGAAGACTAGTGTAAAATATTCAAAGACATGTATTCCAAAGATTTCAATCATTGTTGTGGTTGTGCCCAGGTGCTGCACTAACAAGTGCTGAGTCAAACCAACTACAGGAGATCTTGGAGGAAACTCGAGTACCCGTCAGACTGAGGATGACCCTGGAACTGTTGAAGAAGGAGCTGGCAGTGTGTATGCTGCAACAGCAGCTGGGTAAAGAGGTAAGTTCTTGTGCTCAGTACTTTTAGGGTTAGGGTTAGAGTTAGGGATAAGGTTAGGGTTAAGGTTAAGGTTAGGGTTAGGGTTAAGGTTATCATAATTATATGTATGTGTCGTGGAAAACCTGGAAAGTCATGGAATTTTGAAATATATTTCCAGGCCTGGGAAGTCATGGAATTTTAGTTTGGGTCATTGGAAACTAAGTGCATTGTTTTATAATCCAATTTTCTCCCAAAACGAAATTTCTGCACTGGAAATGTACCAAACTAAAGAATGATTTTTTTATATTTTAAGATATCCAGGTGCTGTACTTGATACTTTTATGTTGGGCAGGTCTGGATGAGATTCAAAATGTATTTACAAAAAAATCATTATCTAAAAATTACATCCAATAAAACGTTTGTCATGACTATTTAAGACATTTCTGCGACAAATGTAATTCTCCACAAATCAAAGGAAAGTTTGGTAAGATGAAAACGGAGGTTTTTGAAAACGTATTAGTGTGGATGTAGCCTTAAAAAACCCTCAACGTGTTTACACTATACCAGCCTATTTGGCATAACAATAAATGTCTACTACAAGCTAGTCAGTTGAATTGAAATATTGAAACTGAAATGATTAATATTCTTATATTGCAGGTGGAAGAGAAGGTTACCAAACAACAGAGAAAGTTCCTGTTGCAAGAGCAGTTGAAGATTATCAAGCGAGAATTAGGACTTGAAAAAGATGATAAAGATGCTATTGGTGATAAGTTCAGGGAACGAATAAAGGAATATCCAGTTCCTAAACTGTCCATGGACGTGATTGAGGAAGAGCTCAATAAGCTGGCATATCTCGATACTCACTCGTCAGAGTTCAAGTGAGTTGCGTTTGTTGTACGCTCTTTAGATGGGTAATGATTCTTGTCCGTGAATGCAAACATTTCCTGCTTTAATAGTTAGTTATTCATTGCCGGCATTAATGTCTGTATGCAGTGTGACGAGAAATTACCTTGACTGGCTGACAAGCATTCCTTGGGGAAGACACAGTGAAGAGAATCTAGACATCAAGAGAGCGCGGGAGGTCTTAGATGAAGACCATTATGGACTGCAGGACATCAAGGACAGAATTCTAGTATGTGTGAATCGCGCATTATACATACTGTGTAGTTTATTCAATGCTTAACCTGCGAGAGTCCAAGTGACCATGACCCCCTACATTTCGTTTTTTCGTTTTCTCCCAAACTTTTGGCATTGTTTTCTTGACAAAACCAACATGTTCTAACATGGTTTCTAAGTTGTTTGGATGTTCTAATTTTTCTAAACTGCAAAGTTGATTTTATTACAAGATTACCTAGCGTTTCATTCAGGTTTTTCATTTTTTTCGAACAATTGTTTTTGGTCATTGCTAGATTTCGATTCCTATGATTATGCAGTCTAAAGAAGTCTCGATCAGACAGACGTCTAACTGACTGAACCAATAAACACATGGCATAGTAAATCCTCTTATGTAATGTTTGTTTCTCCTTGTTATCTGTGATTTAGGAGTTCATTGCTGTGAGTCAGTTGAATGGATCCGTACAAGGAAAAATCCTCTGTTTTACTGGGCCGCCAGGTAAGCAATGCTGAGAAAGCTCCTTCCATTGCGTGTTTCCTTTCACACTCCTGCTCCCTGTACAGGAGCCCTTTTCCTCACCTTTCATGTTCTATTTAACCGTTCAAATGGTGCTAACATTTGATCCATCCAAAACTTGCTTTGTTCTTGGAAATGTTGGATTACGTTGCGCATATCTCTTATGTCAATGTATTCAGTTGTTATGCAAAACATTATTGAAAATGTTGGCATGATGTTGGTTTGATGTTGGCTTAATGTTGGCATGATGTTGGCTTGATGTTTTCATGATGTTTGCATGATGTTTGCATAATGTTTGCTTGATGTTTGCATGATGTTTGCATGTTTGCATGATGTTTGCATGTTTGCATGATGTTTGCATGTTTGCATGATGTTTGCATGATGTTTGCATGATGTTTGCATGTTTGATTGATGTTTGCATGATCTTGGCATGATCTTGATAATTTCTTGGCCACATCAAGTGTTCTCATCTGTATTTATTAACCTTTTGTTTGTCGCATTATTTGTTGCAAAGGCGTGGGCAAGACAAGTATAGCCAGGTCAATTGCTAGAGCACTGAACAGAGAGGTAACTAGTAATAAATTATGTACTGTAGGGTGTGTTTGTTTGTCTGTGTCTGTCGACCAACCCACCCATCTACCTACCTACCTACCTATTGATCTTGTCTGTTTCTAGATGTTTACCTCCCTACCAGTACTTGCGTGCTTGCCTACATACCTACAGTACCTAGCTACTTACTTACTTATCTACCTACCTACAGTACCTACCTACTTACCTACCTAATTACCTACTTACTTACCTACTTAACTATCTACTTACCTACTAACCTACCTACCTACCTACATACCTACTTACTTACCTATTTACCTATTTACTTACCTATTTGCCTACTTACCTACTTACTTACCTACCTACCTACCTACCTACCTACCTACCTACTTACCTACCTACTTACCTAGCTACCTACCTACTTACTTACTTATCTACCTACCTACAGTACCTACCTACTTACCTACCTAATTACCTACTTACTTACCTACATACCTACTTAACTATCTACTTACCTACTAACCTACCTACCTACCTACATACCTACTTACTTACCTATTTACCTATTTACTTACCTATTTGCCTACTTACCTACTTACTTACCTACCTACCTACCTACTTACCTACCTACTTACCTAGCTACCTACCTACCTACCTACCTACTTACCTACCTACTTACCTAGCTACCTACCTACCTACCTACCTACTTACCTACTTACTTACCTACTTACTTACCTACCTACCTACCTACCTACCTACTTACCTACTTACTTACCTACTTACTTACCTACCTACCTACCTTCCTATCGATTTCTGTTTATGCCCGTTTACCTACCTATACCTACCTACCTACCTACCTCCATATATTTACCTACTACCAACCTACCTACCTACCTACCTACCTACCTACTTTCTCATGCATATTAATTGTATATACAAGCAACAAAAATATCTTCCCCTCCCTCCTCACGCTAATAATTATGCTCTGTGTAGTATTTCAGATTTAGTGTGGGAGGAATGACAGATGTTGCTGAAATAAAAGGACACAGGTTAGCATTGTTTTGAAACTGAATAAATTCATTAATAGAGCTATATCACGGCGATATATATTGCGATGTACGAAGTTCTCTACATATCAAAGGAAATTTAGAACTATCAGGTTACTATGGTAGATGGAACATGAAGGAACATGGATAAGTGAAAGAAAATATTTTGATAGAAAATGTTTTTTAAAAAAGGTATTACTTTGTCACGGACATTTTTGCGATGTACGAACTTAGTCTCCATAAATCGAAAATCTAAAAATATCATGCACAAAGACACAATAGAGACACTGATGTGCCATATAAAAGGAACGTAGATGGTTGAAATTTGAGATTAAAAACAGATTACCAACTCTCAAATGAAGATGTAGACGAAGACAAAAACGTAGACAAGTCGTAGATGTAGACGTAGCCATAAATATAGGAGTATATGTACACGTAGATGTTCACATAACGATGATGTAGATGAAGATGTACATGTAGAGGAAAAGAACGAGGAAGAAGAAGAGGGAGAGGGAGGTGGAGGTGGAGGTGAAAGTGAAAGTGAAAGTGAAGATGGAGATTTAGATGTAATAATAATAATAATAATAATATCAGTGCTTATATAGCGCATATCACGTAACGTCTCGATGCGCTTTACAATGTTATATATGGCGCCAATGCCTGCCAGTTACAATGTAGATACAGGCCACAACACCGGGATCACTACCCTACTCTTATCGACAAGTGCGTGGGTTCTTTTAAGTCCCCCGATAGAACGTCGAGAGACTAGACCAACGGCTTAACGTCCCTGTCCACGGATGGTGTGGCGAAAGAAGGTCGCACAAATTCAACCCTCGGAATGGCCGGGGGTTGAACCGGGGACCTTCTGGTTGGGAGTCAGAGAACTTACCGACTGCGCCAACCACGCTCACACATGTACATGTACATGTATACCTAGAAGTAGACACAGGTGGAGATGGAGATGAAGGCCAGTACGTAGAAGTAGGTTTAGCAGTTAATGTAGTTGTAGAGAGAAGTATTTCCTCCTGTGATTAATAAAAATGGAAATTGCATGTCAACTTTGATCCCAATGTCCATGCTGGACTAATGATAATATTTGATTCTCAGGCGAACTTATATTGGAGCCATGCCAGGGAAGATTATCCAGTGTCTAAAAAAGACGAAAACGGAGAATCCGCTGATTTTGATTGACGAGGTAAGCTAAGAAATACAAGATATGAGATTGGTCCTTCTTGGGCAGAAATTGGAACAGAGAAAGTAAGAGGGACCTGAGAGTATAAATTGTGAAACTCTTCAAGGTGAAAAGTGTGAGTGTTTTCTCTGATTTTTAAAGAGATCCTCCAGTGAAAAATTTAATTTCACAGGTAAAAGAGATATAGTTCGAGAGTCTGAAAACCGACTTCTTTTGATTTAAAACAGAAGGGTTTTGTGCAGCGTTTTTGTGCGGTTGCTAAGCTGTGACGACAATAGAAGTACTCTCCCGCCGTTTTTGTTTGGAAATTCTTGAAAATGGCGCATTGTGCTGCAATCGACTGCCGCAACCGTCAAAAAACACAAACAAGAAGCTGTAACTTTTCATAAACTTCCTCCTGAAAATCGTTCAAGATTAGGCTGACATATTTTGCATTTATGTCCAACAAATAAATCGGGTCGACAGATTGTAGTTTTTAATTCTATCTTAGGGTGTAAATGGTAACTTGTGCGACTAGCTGCTGACCTCAAATGTCACTGTCTCATTCCCCTGCAGGTTGACAAGATAGGTCGCGGTGTCCAGGGAGACCCGGCCTCAGCATTGCTCGAGCTGTTAGATCCAGAACAGAATGTGGGCTTCTTGGACCATTATTTGGATGTGCCAGTTGATCTGTCTAAGGTGTGAACCCGATTTGCTCAGTGTTGTATTTCATATACCCGACGTCCGTAGGCATTAATTCAAGCAAGAATTTGCTCGCAATTTCGAGCGCACATCATCATGCTTCCCCAAAAAGTTTCACACTTTAATGATCTAAAACGCTCTTTTTTGTGGTTTTGTAATTCAAAATCAGTCTAAGTTACAACACTCTAGGATATAAAAATAATTCTAATATTTTACTGATAAGAAAGTGAGGCAAGTAACTCGGATAGATGACGTTGTGTTTTTTGTTTAAATAGTACTCTTGTTATTAAGAGTGGTCATTCTGGTCAGTCTGGTTGGGCCGAACAGTCAGTTCTCAAATAGAGTGGGGAAACTTTCAGAAATGGTTCCCGCTGGAGTACAAATACTGCGCAGTTCTCCTATTCTTATGTAAAACATTCTAGAGACAAAGGGTGTTAAACTGACTGACAAGACTAGCTCAACTACTGGAGTAGAAATATTGTGCAGTTCTCCTAATCTGGTGCGAAGTATTTATAGAAACACAAGGCCCTGAATTGGCTGGCCAGAATACATGTACCACCAGACTTCGGCAAATGGAAAGTATTCTAACTATTTTATTCTAACTATTTTTTGTCCTTTTCTTGTAGGTGTTGTTTATATGTACAGGGAATGTGACAGATACAATTCCTGGTCCATTGAAGGACAGAATGGAAATTATTCATGTCTCTGGGTATGTCGAAGATGAGAAGAAGGCAATTGCCGAGGTGAGAATATATCCTGCTATTTAGTTGTTTCTTCTTGTAGGGAACACAGATAATGTCACGCTCGAAAATCTAACAGAGAAATATATAGAGTCACCCAACCATAAACTTGACACCTATCCCTTGTCTAGTCAATAGATTTCCGTGCACGAGAAAGGACCCGCTATTTTTGTTTATTTTGAAAAATGCTCGAATAATATTGATAATTCAGTATGTGTATGTTCATCACTCTACATCAATTCTTTGAATTTGAACTTCCTGATTGCCGTAGAAAATGCTTATCATCTACCACTCACATATATTGAGATACCTTGTCATGGTGGAAAACATGGTGGCCAAGCCTGCCCAGCTGGTGGTCTGTTTGGGCGGCGGAAAAGTCGGAAGTTTCGATGTTACTTAAGCAAAGACTGGGGAGAGACAAAAAAAGGAAGCGAGAGGGGAGGGGAGAGCGAAAATTGAAGGGGGAGCTTCCTTTTTTGTCTCTCCCCAGTCTTTGATTAAGCGTGCGTCCAATATGGCGCCCGATCGAGTAATATTAGAAACTCCCAACGTTTCTGCCGCCCAAACATGATCACCAGCTACGCAGGCTAATGGTAGCCTAGTGGTCGTTTTTCGGACTTAAGACCAAATGGTCGAGGATTGGCCTCTGGTTGCTGGTACCTTGTAACGTCCTTGGGCAAAACCCAGAAAGAGGGTGATCATTCATCACGTGACCATCATTAACCAATCAGAAAGTAGCATAAACAATACAGATTTTCAACAAAATGCTTTGAGGTCTTCGGGAAACAAGGAACCAAAATATGAATTCAATGCTAAACAATAAACTGAACTTGTATTTTTTTAATTCAAAAAGCCAAAGGAATAATTGGCCCTTGAAAATTTAGAATTTCTTGTCGTTTATGACTCGAAGAAATGCACTACAATTTCTTGGGTGAACGATTTCCTAAGCTGATTTCTGAAATCCCAGACGTCGAAATAAAGTTAGAAATTGTGAAATAGTATGTTTCCCGGGAGCTCCTCATAGTTTGGCAGCGAACGGTAACTGAACATAAAACACATTTTTACTCACAATGATTTGCGAGTGATGATCAACTTGTTCTCACCCAGGTGTTTCATGGACACCTGACAAATTGGTGAGGAATAAAACTGATAAAATGGTGGTGGTGGTGTGTGGGGAGAAGAGAGGGGGGGGGGGGGGCTTCCCCTCC
>JANUFV010050776.1:0-11183 GCA_024757865.1 Epizoanthus scotinus
TAGTAGTAATAGTAGTAATAGTAGTAGTAGTAGTAGTAGTAATAGTAGTAATAGTAGTAGTAGTAGTAGTAGTAGTAATAGTATTAGTAGTAATAGTAGTAGTAGTAGTAGTAATAGTAGTAGTAGTTGTAGTAGTAATATTAATAATAGTAGTAATAGTAGTAGTAGTAGTAGTAGTAGCAGTAGTAGTAGTACTGAGTAGTAGTAGTAGTAGTAGTAGTAGTAATAGCAGCAGCAGCAGTAGTAGTAGTAGTAGTAATAGTAGTAGTAATAGTAGTAGTAGTAGTAATAGTAGTAGTAGTAGTAGCAGTAATAGTAGTAGTAGTAGTAGTAGTAGTAGTAGCAGTAGTAGTAATAGTAGTAATAGTAGTAATAGTAGTAATAGTAGTAGTAATAGTAGTAGTAGTAGTAGTAGTAGTAGTAGTATAGTAGTAGTAGTGGTAATAATGTGTATTTAAACACTGGTATTCGCTGTTGCACGTGAAGACATGTCTTCATTTCCATACAACACTGATTTACAAATCCCCTCAGGCTACAAGTTCAAGTAGCTTCCTTCGATTATGTGCCAAATTTTGCGTCAATAGGTGTATTATTGACAGTGATAACACAATTGACAGAAATCATTAATCATAATATGGGTTCCATTTGACTGCCTGTAAAACATTTTGGTCGTTAAAGAACTATAAAAGTAGCGGATTCTATCTATAGAAAGATATTTCTATTTACCTAATAACTTTTGTATTGGATGTGTACTCACAATTTCTTTGTTTGTGCTTCTAATCCTATCCTATCATAAAAATGCTAAGAACTATTAGGTGATACAGCATTTTTGGCCGGAAACCACACATATGTCACAAAGGATATGACATGCTTCGCTAATGCATGTCTCAGTTAAAAACTTTGCAAATCATGGGTGAAATCCTTGTACTAATATCCAACAAAATAATCGTCCTCGTTGGATCATCATTGAAGATTATAAGTGCATAAACTTTGTACTGAACTTATTTTAATAATTTGAAAATTCTATTAACTGTAGAAATCTAGGTTACCAGAATTGATGCATGAATATTGCAGAATATGAATTCGTTTCAAATATAACCGTCATCAATCCAGTTTCATACTTTTACATTATGTTTGTCCTGAATATCGAAGGAACAGATTCTTATGAATGGTTTGAGTCATATTACCTGCATCATCTTATTAAGACTACTTAACTACGACTGGTTATGTGCCAAATTTGATGTGAACTTCTGTCTTCTACTTCCTCAGTGCTGTCTGAAATACTAGCTGGACATCGCTGTATCCATATTTATGCTTCAGTGAAGATTCGTAGCACTAAGAACTTGTAATATAATGTCTATTTGCTCTCAATATTTGAAATGGCAAAAATGAATTCATACCTGATTACTATTTTTTAATGTTCTGCCTACACGGTCTTCTGAGGGTAAAGCAGTTATTAAATGATCGATAACAATACATCTACTTGATACAGAGTACCGCTCACATGCTTATACAAATGGCGAGTAGAAAAGAACAAAGAGACTTACCCTGATTACTGTGGTTTTGTTTTAGCCTACAGCAAGAAGGCGGGTTATTTGGAAGCCCCAAGGTTTTCTGGACCTCAAATTTGTGCCAAATATATATTCAGCAACTGTAGCTGGATCATAGGCTATGCAGACATAGGCGAGCTGTTTGACACTAATTAGGTGACATTACCACTAATGACGTCATATTGATTTTTAAAGAATTAGTTCTTGAAAGTATTTTTCGAAAACTAGCAAAAACACACATCAAAAACTTCAAGGTGGCAACATTTGGTGTATGTTCTGCCATGGAGACTTATTTCGTAGCAATTTTAAATGTAGCATTTGTCTCTATGTTTCCTTTGTATATCTTCAATATATATGCTATAACAATGACTAAACCAAATGTTTAAAGACACAACTTGTCAATTTGCCACCAGGTTTGCAGAAGTCAGGATGTTCTATAATAAAGGCCTTATGGAACTTCGTTGTTATTTGTTCACCG
Organism: Epizoanthus scotinus; assembly: GCA_024757865.1. Taxonomy (NCBI): domain Eukaryota; kingdom Metazoa; phylum Cnidaria; class Anthozoa; order Zoantharia; family Epizoanthidae; genus Epizoanthus; species Epizoanthus scotinus. The sequence continues at coordinate 2,029 of JANUFV010050776.1, forward strand.
CTGGCATGGTCAATCTAGCTATTTTTCACAGACATTTTAGTCATCAACATAACTGATATTTTTATTGTGAAATCGTAAATAATAATATAGTGGGATATAGAGATCACTTGCAGTGATGAGATATTTTTATCTGCTTTAAAAGGTTAGATGGTTGTTTTGGGCTGCTTGACTGAGTTTCAGGGTAATATTATCATCGCTTACAAATGATCACTTCAAATGGGAAATTCGTGTAACGCTACAACACGTATAAATAACAGGTACAGGAATCGGTTGCAAATGATCACTTCAGCTGCAATAACAAAACATGACCCTTTCAATATTTCGTTTCAGGTTCTTGAAATCTAAATCTCTACTTACTGATCACCTTTTAATCCTGAATTATGCAAAATATGAAGCTAAACCAATTGAAACCGTTGTAATCCCTAAGAACGTACGTAATCACATTTTAATAGTTCTCATTATAACGTCTCTCAAAGAGCGCGCAGAAAAGTATTTTAGAAAAGTATTTCGCGCTGGTCTCTATCAGAATTCTGCTCACCTTCACCTATTACGTTGGCTGGTTAATTGAGTGAGGTCGGACGTGCTTTCAAACGTGTTCCTGTATCATTTTCCTTACAAGCAGCACGTTTCAGATAAACGAAAACAATATCCTGACACGGTATATATATAGAGAATATTACATGGGCATGTGGAGATTTTTATCTTCAAGTGTTGATATTATATCCTCACGAGTGAGCAAAGCGAACGGGTGAGAATATTTTCAACACGAGAAGATAAAAATCGTAACTCCAAGCGGCCGTGTAACTATTCTGTTTATTCTTCATAAGCCATAAATGTTGGAAATCATCGGGAAATCTTCGGGAAATCTTCGGAAATCTTCGGGAAATCTTCGGAAATTTTCGGAAATCTTCGGATATCTTCGGAAATGCTCAAAAATGTTCGAAAAGTATTTTAAACATATTTTGGAAATTATTGAAAATCATCGGAAAATCTTCGGAAAACTTCGGATATCTTCGGAAAATGCTCGGGAACAATGGAAGTTAGATGCCTGGTGCCGCCTTAGGGTTACAACGTGGCTACGGATTAATTGACTAGAGAGTGCTACATGTGACAGAGTACGATATTTAATCACATGTGGAATAAAATTTTTATTCCGCGCGTAATTCTGGTAATTTATGGCTTAGTGAAGAATAAAAAGAAATAAACACATATTTCGGGGACTTTCTTGATCATTGAAGAAACTAGCTCACGAATGTAACAATTGTGAATTTATATTAAAGTGCTCTAAAAGCTTTGAAAGGGCGAGCACTTATATTGTTCTTAAAATATCTGACACAATGGATTACGCGAGATTTCGTACTGATAAACAAATTTTAATGTACAGTTTTATATTCAATACATTTCCTTGGGCTTTGTTATAAACTCCAAATATTAGGATTTGTATTGTAACAAAACAGATAGCTTGTAGTTAATCACCAATCCTGAACACATGCACAATTTCGAATACTCTTTGCGAACTTCCGGCAATTAGCCAGGAATTTAAAATATGTATGGTGGACATTATTACAAGAAGAAAGACAGATTTCCCGCGCTTTTGTGCTATGCACCATGCGTACTTTATAAAAAAGAGGACAGATTTCCCGCGCTTTTGCGATATGTACCGGGCGTACATTATTACAAAACGAGAACAGATTTCCCGCGCTTTTGTGCTATGCACCATGCGTACTTTATAAAAAAGAGGACATATTTCCCGCGCTTTTGCGATATGTACCGGGTGTACATTATTACAAAACGAGAACAGATTTCCCGCGTTTTTGCGATATGTACCGTGCGTACTTTATGACAGAACGAGAACAGATTTCCCGCGCTTTTGTCAATATTGACCAAACATAGTTTGTTAAGTAGAAAATAATTGCATTTAGAGAACAAGCAGTTGTCAAACACGCTGACAATGTATGGCCAATTAAACCTTAAAACCGATTATGGGAAAGGCTATTGGCATACCGACAAACAATCTTCGGTTTTGTTTGAAATTAGCAGCGGCACATTTTTGTCAATTTCGAAATTACATTAAGCAGAGTAGCTGTGTGCCTAAAGCATACAATTCTCTTGTAACTTCTAGAAATTCAAATTATCTTATTTGTCTGTCAAGATGATGAACACACAGTTTTGCCCACGAATTGCATTGTACTGTGAAGTACTGGATAATACAGTAATGACGGAAAGAAAAGTGTAGTGAGTGGTGTGAGTATTGACATAAATGAAAGCCGGTTAGCCAAACGTTATGTCCTGAATATAAACCATTTTTCAAGCAATAAGGAAGGTTTTAAGCAGCATGTTTTGACAGTCCGTTTAATTTGTTAATTATATTTGGCGATTAATGTGATGGAAACTGTACTACCCTTGTTATTCAATGCTGTTGTACTACTATACTCAGCAAGCATCGCAGAAACAACGAATATGGGATAATCTACGTACTGAACAAATACAAAAACAACAATAGTAAAACAGATACAACGAATAGCGTACAAATACACAAATTATATACTAAGTATAATTACAAACATTTGGTCTTTATTACGGGCATTTCAAACGCCGCATATTTCAACAACAAATTCTCAAGTAAGGTTCAAGTGTTTGGTAAAGATTAGGTTTTAAAATATACACAGAAAACAGTTATGTAAACACGGGTATTATTTGATTTAAGTACAAGGCTTGTATATCATTGTCGAGGTTTCAATTAGCTATACTGCTATAAAGGTCGTTTTTTACTTTTTCTGTTGTAACTAATGCCAAAGAATTGTACATAGTCTTCTCGGGGTTCAGACGAACGGTCACTGATGAGTTAAGATCTTTCTCGACTTTTTCAAGTGTCAGTCAATTTCTTTAGTTGAAAGTCTGCCAGATAGAATTCTAATTTGGCCAATGTTAAGTTCTTAGGTAATAATATGCAACAGCATTAAAACCGATTTCCAAAAAATGACCTGCTTACAATAATATGTATAACAAAACGATAACAAACTTTGCACTGATACATCGTTTGTTGTTACGAAAATACAGGATGTTTTCACGTATATTCAAACTGTACAGCAAGCACTCCACAAGGTTTTGACATAATAATTAATTACGGCTTCAGACAGTTTGTGTCGATATTGTCAAAGGAACAGCACGAATCGGGCCAAAGCTTACTCTTGAAACCAGTTGAATTAAGTATGATGTTCTTTTCTTAAAACTTGTGAACAGACTGTTGAAGCACTCTCAGACTCACCTTAAATTATCTGCAACGGCTGTTTACTGTATCTCTGAAGCAGTTTCGATAGACTGTTGTGAGAATCCGAGATGAATAAAAGACAAGATAGCTACTTCACTTCATCCGTATAAATATTCCAAAGTCGCTGGATATTGTGATCGAGATGACATGCGCAAACTTTCTTTGTCTGAACAAGCTCGTTCCTAGAGCCCAAGTTCTTTTTGGCCTGCGGCAAAGAACGAAGGGCTCTGGATTAAAGCACACCCCAGCGCATGCGCAAACTGATGCTAGCGAGCCTACAGACAATCGAAATTCCATATAAGGTAGTCCGCAGATCGTGGATTGCCTTGTGCTTTTTTCCAAAGCCCTTTGTTCCTGACCGCAGGCCAAAAAGAACGTGGGCTCTAGGAACGTGATTGTGTCTGGAGTTATAGTTCGGAGACACCAACTTAGTGACAAGTTATCTTGTTGCTAGCATATACAGTTCTGTTAATTAAATTAGTTTTAAATATAAAGTTCGGAAAAGAGGCGTATTTCAAATCAATTGGCATCCATGTTTAACTCAATTATACTTTTTTTCTAATGAAGCGGGAACAATCTGATAACTTTTATTTTATTATGTGCTTCCGTATGCTCTCACCTGTAATCATTTCGTTTTTGGTTTCAGATCTATCTCAGTTCTTACATCCGACCCGTGACTCAGTCTTTTGAATATTCAAACACTAGAATTATCGACTGCATGAAGAATTCAACACCGCCTTAAAAGCCATCAGTTTTTCTTCCTTTTCTACGCCCTGGAATTTAATACGTTGTAGGAGTAACTGTTATAAACAAAACTCTTTAAGTCTTAGACCACTCCCTAGTGAATGGTACAATTGTCCACCTAAAACAAGATAGCGAATATAATATCCCTCTCAAATTGTTTGAGCTGAAAACGTGAATGTTTACACTACCAGAAGATTTGTGCTATAAGCTGTCACAAACTCACAAGCAGTGTAGTAACTGATTGAAAGGCAAGGTCAGAAAACCCCCGAGACTTCATTTACTTATAATCTAATCAACTGAGTCACTAAGTGGCTCTACAATGTAACTTGACTCTGCCAGAAAATCGAACGACAGAATTGATAATTATTGACGTGATATCTATAATCTAACCATTACCCTGGGTACAACAGGCTAAACTCGCTCAGGAGAATCGAACGTACTCAACGAAGAAGCGAAACTGCGAAGCGTGAGGCCCATTCTTCGTTCGATTTTCCTGAGCGAGTTTAGCCTCTGATGCTCAGGGTATAGAATCATAAGAAAATCAACGTTTGAAAACACAATTTATCCAAATAAATCGCGATCAAATGAAAATTAGTGAAAATTACGCGTACATTTATTCATTACAGCTTTTAGAATAATAAAAGTCCCTCACGAAAGATTGAACCGAGTATGGGCCCGCAGGTCTCTGAGTGCTAATGCCAGACAAAACTATATTGTCACATCCTTTTGGTAAGAATTAATGACATTGATTGTGAATGACTTCTAGTGAATGTCAATAAACGAGAGGTTAGTGGATATTGGAAGTAAGAGCATCGTCTATTATCACAAACTTTAATTGAAACGGTATAGAGGAAGAACAACCCAAATATAGCGACGAAACTCTTTTGTTGAGAATAAAAGCAGTCTTTGTCAATCAAGCAACAGGTGATATTTCACTATAACACACAACAACCGCCGACAAGGTGTTTCTCGCGTCGTAATCCGTCCATATTGACCGCTGCGCTCGGAGGCGTTTTTGATATTTCGTATCTGAGTTTCAAGCCATTTCAAGAAACTACGAGAACAAATAGAGAAGGACCGACCTTGTAATTCTATAAGATACAGTTGCTTTGTTTCGCAGCTGCTTAAAACTTCTTTGTTATAGTCGTAACGTTACCTGATCAGAAGTGAATAGATATTGTCCAAGGAGTACAGACCACGGGAATCATGAGTACCAATGTGATTAGTGTCTTTATGTTTTCTAATTCAAGTGGTTCATGTTTTAGTAATGTGTAATGACTATATTTCATGTGTATATGTAAGGCAAGTAACGCGTTAAATGAAGACACATTCAGTCTTTAAATTAAGGGGGTTTCTCGGGATATACACAAACTTGTATTTTGGAAACATTTTGGGTATTTTTAAAATCTTTCCATTCCCTCATCACACTGAGCTCTGCTGATCATGCGGCGAATCACGGCCCATGCGAAAGATAATGACTTTGTCAACTCTATAAAAAGTACGCGTTCAAATTAATGATTTATTAGCTTTTCAGAGAGCATGCTTGCGCTTGCAATATAAAGCAAGTCTTCTGTTTAACTCCAAAGCGAATAAAAACAAATATTTCGGCTGACTTTCATGTCAAACATTGTTATAACTTGGTTAAGTGAAAAACGCGCGCGTGAGGCCGTTCCATGATCCAATGATCAACTGAGCGCAAATCGTCGGGGTTCACCAGTCTTTCCAATTATCGAGTTTGTATCCCGCGGCAAGAAAGAAATTGGTCAAGACTCAAAACGTTCTCCCTTCCGATCTCAGGTTTGAAAAAAAAATCGAATTAGTTTTTGTTTGCATAGAGTCCTTGGATCACGAAATAACAAACACAATGCAACATAGATTAGAGTTTTCAAGATACAAAGCCAAAGTTGTTTACGTTTTCAGTAAAAAATATGAACAATAGGCCTTCAGGCTCACTTCTCTTCTGTTTCATTTAATAAGCAACATATGTCGAAGTTTATATACTCAGTGAGTTCCTTTAGCATTTAAAAACAGAAACTGATTTAAGCCCATATCAGATGATACGGCTGTTGCTTCAATGAACTATTGAAAAGTCAAAGGTGTCCTTTTGTGTTTGATTCTACTCAATTCACAGTATAAATGGAACCACACACTGAAAGCAGAAAGCTAGAAACACGCACAACACAACATAGCTTATAGTAAAATGTGTCAAATATTCGCCACTGTTTCTAAAAAGTCGGTTAACGCCGTCAAATATCCTCTTAAGATAAACGTATTCTTGATTAAGGTGTGTCGGTGCTTGTAGCACATGTGGAAATTATGAAACAGCGACTCACTTCGATTACTCACAGGTGGTGAATGAATGTTTGTGATGAGTTCTGTCAAGCGTAACACGTGATTTCGCTCCTAGAGAATGAATACTACAGAATCACGTCTGTCTAAGTATGAGCTAAGAATTGTAAACAAAATCCCTGCACCTACCGCTTTTTTGATCCTTTTAGAAGTAACCTTTCTCTTTCAGGTATGTTTGCCACTGATACGCCCCGATTTAAAGGGAGTTATATAGAAATGTTTTGACTGAAAATGTGGTCATGCCGAATTTGATGTTAGCAGCGGATTTGTTTTCCCTAAACACAAGCATAATCACTGCCGGTCTGCGGTTCGGTGTGGTAATTGGGAGCTGTGTTCTGATTGGCTTAGCTGTTCACGTGACCTCGTCATTCATCTGTATATATCAGTCCATGGGTAGTAAATTAAAAAGATAAACCATAACAATCTCAGTTTAGAACTAACACTAATAACACATATTAGAAATAGTTTGTTGTTCCTTTCCGAAGGACGCTATCCTGTTGGCTTTCAAAGTCTAGCTAGAGCCGTGATCACAAAATTCTGGTACAGACTTACATATCTAAGGAATTATTTACTCTGTCATCAGTGAGTCTAAACGCACGCAGAACAGGCTGTATGAGTTCATTAATGCTTTAATGATCGACGCACAAGAAGTTAGTGTTTCAAAAATGCCTCAGGGCAAAATATTAGCAGTGTTTATACTGAAGCAAAAAGTGAAATGGCAGCTCATAACAGGTCCCGGCAAACCCCTGTTAGCACAAACAATGCTATCCTGCAGATAAGGCCTTGTAATGGTAATGAGAAAAGCGCTTTTGATTTGGGAGAATCGAGGTCACGTTTGAGACATCTGTGTGGCTCCCTGCTAACCAGAATAACCTACTCACGATCGCACGCCGAGGTGACATTGTATATTGGGTTAAAGGATGAAACGTGTACCAGAATAACCCCAGGGAAAGGAGGGACAGGGGGGGGGAAATATTTGTCCTTTTCCTTAGCTTCGTTTCTTACGAACCCCTCCCCTCCCTTCTTATTGCGTTTATGCAAGCAAATACTGGTTATATTGATAATATTTCTTAAGGACATTCAAGTTTAAGGTGGCTCACAATTCCATGCTGGTTACCCCAGGCAACAATCTAGCAACTGCACATGCTGGTACGTTAGTATAAGGTTACCATGACGACAAAGACGCAACATACATGAACAATTCTTGTAGCCTGCGTTGCAGCCAGAAACAGTGGTTTTAACCGTCTGCGTATTAGTGCACAATATCTTGTTGCGAATCCCGTATAAACCAACGGTTTGTCTGTCTGCGACGCAGGCTACAATTCTTGACGGTCAAGATCAATACGTACTGCAAAATATTTTAGTATTGCTTCTTAGTAGTAGTGCAGTGTGACTATGCAAAACTGCAAACAGATGTTGGGAACGGAATTATTTGCAATTTTTTAAAATATATTAAATTGGCGAAAAAACCCAAGTCTGCTTTCTTCATTAATTTTTCATTAACTAGCAATGGTACACTTTTGTTTAATCATAAGAACACACTTTAAAATAAGACTGACATACAGGCTGAAATCGCCTAAAAAATAAGAACAAATTAAGAACAAACTGAGGCTGGAACAAAACTTCATTCGAAATTTTTGTGAGAGTTTAGTATAAGAACAAGAAGAAAAACCACGAGACACAACATACAATCACTAAGTGAATAATATAGTGTTAATTCTTACAATCTTGAAACAGTGTAAACAAGAACCTAAAGACATTTCAGGCGAGTTAAAACGCCGCGTGAAAACACAGCCAATAAGAACAAAATAAGAACATTGTGAGCCTGAAATTGTCAAAAGAATAAGCACACTGAGCCTGAACACATTTTACTGTTTCTTATAAAAAAAAATGTACGCCAAAACTATAAACGTCTCATTTTCTGTTACTATTACTTTAACATTAGAGTTACAAATATTCTTTGGTATGGGACGTAAAATACATTTTAAAAAAATTAGAAACTTATTTAGTACAGCCGTGAAACCCACGATTTGAATACTACCAAATTAAAACCGTTGTGTCGCTTTCAAACCCAAGAACTAGAACTAGTCTAGGACCCTAGTCTGTTGGACGAGAGAACCAAAACTAAGGTACAAGGTCGCGGACCTGCCAGTGAAAGGGTTCTATTTTGTATTTTGATTTTGATTTTTTTCCCTTTTTTGCCAAACGAATGTTTACTATGATTGGAGCCTAGGCGGCTATAACTAGTAATTAACCAGTAGACATCCGTGTTTTAACTTCAAGTTGTTGAAGCCAGTTTGAGTACATTTTTCTCGTCGATAAACAGGTTAAATCTGTGGCGCCAGTCGTTCTGAGGAACGAACCAAATTCGTCACATACTTTAGCAATCTAGGCTATGTTTCAAAATCCTAAAAGAGACAAACCGGCTTTACTCAGTAAAGTAAAACTGAAGTTAAAAAAAATTAATAATAAAAAAAAAAGTTCAGAAATTATTGTGCCGGTTTATAATTTATAGCCAAACTAGAGTGGTTAGGTAAAAACAATCAGTTTCTTGTACCACGCCTCGAAATCCCCTTTAAAAAGCCAAGTTTTGTGGACATACATCATTAGTAAAGTCTTCCATTTTTTATATGTGTTCCGGAACGGATTTACGGTTTAATAGCACATCTACAAAAAATACTGGATTGTGATTGGTTGTTTACCGTGTAATTAATCACTAATTCGCACTGTCATCCGGGAACTTTGTTGGACGAAAATCTCTCTCACGATCACCAAACGAGTTGTATTTTTT
>JANUFV010050887.1:0-11183 GCA_024757865.1 Epizoanthus scotinus
GTCCCTCGCTCCGTTTTCCGAGCGAGGGACTCCCGCAGTGAGAGAAATAAGAGAGGCTGCATTGGAGGCTAGATATCAGCGGGTTTTTCAAAAAAAAGGGCGCGGAAAGCCCTGGGAACGAGAATGGTTTGTTACCATAGCTGCGCGCGCCAACTGGTTTGGACGTGTGAAGAGCGAGCTATCGAGTTGGACAAGAAAAATTGCTCAAGAGTTGTGTTAAAATATTCTATAAGTGCATAGCAGTGGATTGTACAAAACGGATGAAATGAAGGACGAAGAGTAAGTAACCATGTTTGTATGTTCATTGATAAAATTAGCGCCGTAGTTTTCAAACATGGTGCTTTGGGTTGCAGACTTTCCAACCCTGGGTCTGATACACAAGCTGAAGCTGGAATCCGAGCGAATGAGCAAGCTCTGAAGTTTCTTTCAAGCTTAGGTAGGTAAAGGTAGTTTGAAAACATTGTGTTTGAATGTTAAACTCTTTATAATTGTGATATCAGATATGACACAAGCTGAAGCTGTCAGAAGTATTCTGTATGCATATGCCGTAATTTACGCACCCGATCAGCAATGTCAATGTGAATGTTGATGGCAATATGAATATCTGAATATATGGACCTTTATTTAGTTTATATTTTTTTGTTTGGCTTCAAGCTTAAATGTAGATATCCGGTGGTTTTGTACCCAGCTAGGAATGTTGTACCACCCTACGTTAATACATGTTCGCACATCATATCCTCCAACGTCGGAAAATGATGAAAAGGAAAAACATCTGTCTGTCGGCTCAGTTGACAGCTGGTGTCCCAAATTTGCAGATTTACACCTAACACGTATTTGTTTGAAACTGAACAATTTTCAGTTGTGATTCTGTTTTGTGTGAGTTAATGCCAACTATCTGTCTCATAATTATATGACACTTAAATATGACAATATGTGACAATGCTACAATCAATGTTACTATTAACAAGAGGCTGCGCACAGCCTGAAGTTTTGCCGGTTGTCATTTTTCTGGCCAGCGCGGTTGTTTAAAGACTGAATAGTGCTTCAAAGGGTAGTGCCTGGGTCGCATATAGCCAATGTGAAAATTTGTCGAGTACATTTTAATTATGTGTGTCAGATTTTGCCAAAACCATTGGTTAAATGTGACACATCAAATTAATTGAAACGTGCTCTGCAATTAATTTTTGCATTTGCTATATGTGACCTGGGCATAGATCTATCCAGTGTATATAATAAATTGGGCTAAATTATTAATACTTATCTGTTGGATAGTGCTACCACTGTTTGAATAACCGGGTCCTTAATTTTTACTGACGCCCCTCCCAAAGGTAATGAAATGCTGCCGATCACAAGCTGATGGCCACATTTAATAATATGCATTCTGTGAATAGTATCAGCAATTGTGAGGGTTTGTCCAGCGCGGTTGTTTAAAGACTGAATAGTGCTTCAAAGGGTAGTGCCTGGGTCGCATATAGCCAATGTGAAAATTTGTCGAGTACATTTTAATTATGTGTGTCAGATTTTGCCAAAACCATTGGTTAAATGTGACACATCAAATTAATTGAAACGTGCTCTGCAATTAATTTTTGCATTTGCTATATGTGACCTGGGCATAGATCTATCCAGTGTATATAATAAATTGGGCTAAATTATTAATACTTATCTGTTGGATAGTGCTACCACTGTTTGAATAACCGGGTCCTTAATTTTTACTGACGCCCCTCCCAAAGGTAATGAAATGCTGCCGATCACAAGCTGATGGCCACATTTAATAATATGCATTCTGTGAATAGTATCAGCAATTGTGAGGGTTTGTGTTTATGCAAAACCCAAGCCAACATTGTTATTTAGAGATATCTTTGTGCAAGAAAAATGATGGGTAGCATTGGCAAAGATGCGTAAAAATCTCTATATAATTTACAGCCACAGAGGTAAATCAAACAACTTTATTCAGGGATTAATGATAAGTAGTTGTGTCAGTTGCATGTTCAATCTGAAGGCATTTTGCTTACACCTGAAGAAGAAATCCTAGAAGAAATGAGCGAGTATGTGTCACACAAACTGAAGAACTGCTCAAGGCGCTAGCGATCAATCACTTGTTCCAAACTAATTATAATATTCAATTGCGGAAGCGATTCAAACTGTAATTTCAGTCCATTTTCAAATGTTGTATATTATCACAATAAAAGTAACTGTATCAAGAACAAGTTGGGTATTTGAATAAATGTTTAAAAACAGTATTCTGTTGATAACACAAACTATAAAACACTTCACAACTTCAGTTTCTGCTAGCCTCCAATGTTTTTCTTGCTTCACATGCAAGGATGAACTTGTGGGATCGGCCCTGAAAACCTGTGGAAACCCCCTGCATAACACAAATGCTGTGCACGCATACACACGTACGTTATGTCATGTCAGTTGTAGAAGTCGTGTTGTACACGTGTGTGGCATCGCACCATCATTTCTGGCCTATCATGTCAATGTCGGTATATTTCCGGAAGTCAAAGGACTGGAAGTCAAAGGACAATCTCGACACCAAATAATAGTAATAATAATAAAATGAACGAACTGTATTTTATAAGTTGTCGCCTTCGGCGCGACTAATAACATTGTCGAACGCACTTTATAATCAGTCATATAACATTATTTACACACAGCTTCAAGTCAGCTATCAGTCTCAAGACCTCTACGTAGATATTTCCATTGTTGGCACCTGCATGTAATAATTATATAACTCCAACACACTCCCTAACTCTCACAATGTGGGTCATAGCTGGCCATGTAACTTAGGCTTAAAGGCTGAGATATAAATGGTACCTTCAATTTCTTTACCAGATAATACTCTTTGGCAGTCATTGCTGTTCTCAGATGCCCTGGTTATAGTTTCACAAACTGGAAAGGTATGTTATGGGTTGTCTATTAATTGGTTTTTTAGGCTCCCGGGTCTGGGGGGGGGGGCATATTGCATCCCCGTTCTTGTGTACTCCCAAACTATAAATGATAAGAGTGTGAAACTAGTAGCAGTAATTAAGCAATATGAAACAAATTATCTTTTAGTAATTAAAGACGTCATCTGTGGCATCACATGGCATCAAAAGGCTGCCATTTTGAATTTTATTGGCTGCCATCTTGAATTTTAAATTATGCAATGAAGTTGCTAAAAGCATCAACATTTCTGAAAAACGTCTTTTAATGTACTTTGATCTGTTTTTGCAAGATTAAAACATCAAAAGCAGCAAAAACATTTTACCAGAACCAGAGCACTGTTCCAGAATTGGGTTACTATGGCAACAGCTTAATTAGTGGTGATGTATTGATTATACCAAGTTGTTCCCTGATCAATTTTGAAAAATGTTATGAAACAATATTGGTGTACTATGACAAACTGTTTTGGAGATGTAAGGGGTTAAATTGGTGTGGGTGTGTTGTGCCCCCAGATTGGTAGTACATGTACATATGTACCAGTATTCACAAACATCCATATTACTACTGAATGTCAAGCATATTGACTGTATCACTGATAATAATTAACTTGTACCTTAAGCTTAATAGTTCAATGATAACTTATAGTAACAAATGGGGGTAAATGCCAGACTTGATTTTGCATAAACTGCATTTGAATGTCAAAAACAGGTTTGCACTTGAGGCCTATAAGGTTGCCATGGAAATGGTAATGTGCCTGTCTCTAACTGCAAAACTTATGGTGACAGATCATTCTCCGTTTATGCTCCTCAACTTTGGAACAGCCTCCCTTACAGTCTTCGAAAGTCATCCTCTATAATTATTATCTTTTAAAAAGCAACTTAAAACTTATCTTTTTAATATTTTTATAGACAGTAATTCTAAATATTTTATTATTACATAGCCGGATTAGGTGTTTATTTATTTTATTATTATTATTATTATTTGATTTGTATTTTTAAAAATACGTTAATAATTATTGTTAAGCGCCTTGAACTTTATATATCCTATAAGTGTGCTATATAAATTTAATTTATTTATTATTATTGTTGTAATTGCAGTAATTGAAGAGTTATTCTAACATCACTTAATATCAACTAATAATAAACTGCCATCTAATTATTGCCTGTATAATTTTGAGTATAACAGTTACTGCTCTTGAATATATTTTTAAAAGACAGTGTTTCATTCAGAAACATTTCTACAATATTTATTATTGACATCATCTCTATAATATTTTAACAAATTGGCTTTAGCTTTAGTATTTCCTGGCCTGTCTCAGTTCTTGCATGCTTTTGATACATACTGTTTTATTTGTGAACTAAATTAATTGACATGGATATCATTAAGATTAGGACTGTGGTAGTCTTATAATTAGTACCAATTTAAAGTGGACATTTATCTGATTCTGCAAATCAATATTTAGTAAGCCAATGTGCTAGTATATTGTAGAGTGCTATATAAATTGACGTTAATATTATGTTTATTATATAAATTATATGTAATGTAGCTCTTTTGTTTTGTTTTCTGGCATTAGGAAATAGGTGAAATGAAGATAAGCGTTGAGGAAGCAACATGGCATGGTGAAGATTGTTATCTTGTTCATGCAAACAGCCATGGTATTGTTGACCAAGTTAATATTGGAACATCTATTATTGGTGAGTATGTATACATCATGCATCTTATTGAACAGTAATAATGTAGTGTGTAGTATGGCTTTATCCATCCTGCAGTATTTTGATGAGCCCAAGGGCCAGTCATTTGAATACAAATGATGATTAAAAATATCCTGTCATATCATACTATGCTATTAACTGTTCAATAAGATGATTAATTATTATATATATAGAACTGCATTTAGGATGTTCCAAACCTTAAAATAAGTACAGACGATTATCGACAAACAAGTTTGTTTTATGTTCATACCAGTACTTCATTCAACAATTTTGTTTTTGATTTTCTCTCGATGCAAAATTATGTGATGAACTTTTCGTGAATATTGTTTCATTTATTTCATTGAGAACATATCTCACAAGTTCCTATCAGCCTCACAGCCTCGACCTCATAAGGCATGTTTGCTGCTTTACATCCTACTATATGGCTTGTTATATTTGGTTATTCCAGCAACCCCCCCCCCCCCCTCCCTCACAGATGGCAGGCTAAAAATCCAGTTAGGAGGAGGGGAGGGGGGGGGTTTCTAGGTTCTTGGAAATCCAGGTGGGAGGGCCAGGGAGTTGTACACTTTGATTCCTTATCAGAGGTCATTTCATTCTCTTAAGATTAAAAATCTTGATCTTTTGTTAAAATGAATTAAGACTAACTATCTTGCAATTATATATTTGGCTCATCGGAAATTAGTTATATTATTTCCAATATGAATATACCAATATTTGTGCACAAAGTTTAGTTTTTGGGTGTGAGAACATTTCAAGTTTTCTCCCTTTTCTCTTGCTCTACCTTTGCCCCAGCCTTATGGTCTGTCCCTAGGTCTGAGTCTCTAAGGTTGCAGTAGTGTGTACATGTACATGTATGTTATTGGATTAAGGCAGTTGTATAACCTTAGTGCACTTGTATCAGAAGTAAATAGTACTGGCTGCTATACATTTTAACCAAGATATTCCAATACACAGCTTATGTGTCCAGATCTTTCCAGACACTTGAACAGTCTCATCATGAATATGTGAAAGTAAGTAACTTATCATGATGAATTGTAGCACTAAATAGTAATTGTAAATCTTAGGGTATAAAATAATGTCGAGAAAGTTGAAATATATCCTTTAACATTTATGCATCATTGCGACATGGAATGTGATCAATTAATTTGAGGTCCATAAATGAATTATGTTCAATAACATGTACTTTCCACACTTCATTGTCTTACCAATGGGTTCAACTCACTTCAGCCTTAACTTGAGTGTAACCCACGCATTCAATTCTTCTTCTTCATGTAACCTCTGCTCTTTGTTCCTCTGCTTAGTTTGACTCATTCTAGATCTGAACGTTTCTCATTTAAAATTATTATTTTTTCATTCCAATTTTAGATTAAAGATAATCCTCTTGACAAGAAAACTTTAATTATAGTTGAGGAAGATGGCAGCTGTTTTGTTAGGAAAACTGTCTCACAAGGAGAGGTAAGGGGTCATATATACTGTCAGTTGTCCTGCAGGATGACAAAGAGGGCCAAGTACCTTTAAGTGAGACTTGTCCCTTAACCTCTAACTGGTTTTGTGACTTTTGATTCATAGGAAGTGAGGAAAACAAGTAAGAACCTACCTGCAGAGGGCTTCATATCGGAAGGTATACAAACACAACAGCATCATATTATTGTGTTACATATGTATAAATAAATAATACTTTTTTATCTGACCTCAAATTATGGAATGCAATGTGCATAATCTCATATCATAGTCAAATTTAGCCTCCAAGTGCCTTTATTTTCTACATTTACTCAAACGGGCTGGAGCAAGAGTCTTTAAAATTAGTTACTGCATACACCAGTGACCATGTGCATAAGAGCTGTACTTGAATGTGGTTATCTAGTGTGAAATGTTGGTACCATGCACCAAGTATCTATCTGAAGATGCCAAGATATTTTTATAGGAATGTTTTAGGGTTTTTGAAGTTTACGTACGTATAATCAACACACCACAGTGACTGTCACTTACAAGGTGTTAGGCAGGCGTCCCAGCAGATATGGACCCCTGCAGATATGGACCCCCCCCTTCCAATCTATCATTTATCTACATGCATGTCATATATCTCTGTGGACAACTAAGAAAATGACATATCCGCTACTTTCATTGCATAGTACTTCAGAAATAAAGTATGGAAACTTATATGCTAAGTTGTGCTGGAATTTAGTTTCAGACTGACTGCTTTTGATTGCATCAGAATTAACTAAGTTTGCTTCATTTATGTAAGTCTAAAAAAAAAGAAAAAAGCAGCCTGATTCCAAAAAGGAGCTTGCAGGAACGCTAAACACAAGCTATCTACTTGCCCTAATATATCCAAATGTAGTGGCAACTACTTTAGTACTTGTGTATCACTGTACATTCCGAACTCAACTTGGATTCAACCTCAGATGAAATCATCATGAATACCTGTAACCATTGATTCGAGTTAAAATAACTTCTTGCCATTATATTGGAACAAACTCAGTAAAGAAACAATTGATGCACAAAACAGAGAAAGATTTAAACTTATTATTAATGAAGTAGACTATTACCTTTCCCCATCACACGCCTCGCTCAATCGCGTGCAGATTTTTTCAGGTATTTGTTGATTTGTTTATAAAACTGAATTTATATATTCATAAACACAAACAACAAATGCAACGAAAGTATTTATTCTTACGACAATTTTTTTCTTGCAGGTTCTAATCTTCTACTGCAACGTGTGTTTGCACAGAAAAATGTTGATATTCCAGATGATATGGTTTTTATTACATTGGATACAGAAACAAACTTTTGTGCATCATCATATGTAAGTACATGGTATATTTGTAAATTGATTGTAATTAGTACGGAGAGAATAATTAACTGATATCCACTCGTTAATTAGTCAACTAGTACACAACATTTACAATTAATATTATAACTATAACATACAGCAGATAGCTATATAATGCGCCTTCTGATTGGCTGGGGTGACATATATCTTTAACAGTGCACCTCCATCGCTCCAGTATGTTTTTGAAACAGTGGAAGCATTAGATTATTTAAATTATTCCATAGAACAAGAAATATGTGAGATGATCATAACTGAAGTTAAAACTGGGACCTAAGCAATGAAAAGGCGTTTTGAAAAAAACCCTTTCAAGCAGAAATAAACATTATAGCTGCTGAAAAAGAGTCGCACTAATTATATAAATCAACAAAACATCATATAATGGGTTATCGCATGTTTATACCATTTTGAAATTACAAAACCCGATTAGCATAAAATTTATGGCAGTCTTTTCTCCAATGTTCTTTGCTGTTTTCAGTCACCTATATATAGATTTTGAAATTTGCCAGTTTCCAATATTTGGTTATTTCTTCAGAAAGTACTTGGTAACAAATCCCAGGCCATTGGTGCAGAGGAAATAGATGTTATCAGCATCGAAAGAACAATCCATTCCACAAAGGAAGTACCAACAATATGGCGGTCATTTTACCTACCAAACGGGTAAGCTATCATAATATTCTGCAATACCAGATGGGTTGTAATTGGTAAAGTAGTTGTTTTACGTGTGTGTTTTTATTTACCGATACAGCCTACCCACCACACATGATGATTGTTGGCTTGGGTCAGCAATGAAAAGAAGAAAGAAAGAAAAAATAAGTAGTAGTAATGAAGGAAAAGAGAATATATATATATATAAATAAGGATTACAGTTAAATTACTAATTAAGCAGGGTCATGGAAAACTGACGAGATGGAGTGTTTGAAATTTGCCAGAGTTGTAGTGTCAGTGAAGAAGATTTGAGATAGTTTGTTCCATTGTTTTGGTTTTGTTGCAGACATCTGGTGAGCCGAACACAGCTTGGATCACAAGTGACAATGAAAGTGCTGCGATTACCAGTGGATCAGGAGCAAAGAAAAGGTAACATGTCATTAGTGAAACTCAACTTCAGTTACAATTCTGTTTATAAAATGATCATTCCTAACTCAAACACTGAGAAAACAGTGAATCTTAAGGGACCTTTGCACTTATTTGTAGATGACAAGAAATCAAGAAGTCAGTTTGGTTAAAATAGCAGTTATAATTTGTAATTTGCAAACACCAATAGCGATCACTGTTTAAAATGTTGTAGTAAATGACATGTATAGCTCCTTTGATAGATTATAGGATACCTCTTGCGACTCTGGTGAGGTGTGGAGATTGTGTGAGAAAATTGATGAGATGATGAAATGGAGTGGAAATAGAATAATGGGATAGCGTGGCTGACCCAAGGGATTGAACTGTGAGTGCATTGGTTTAATTCTGACTCGTACTGTATAATCTTCTAGTTTAACTTGAAGTTGAAACTTTAACAATTAAAAAGTTGAAAGTTACATAGTAATTTGTTAAGAGCCAGAGACAAGGAATTGATATGGAAAGTTGTTTCATTGATTATTATAGATACTTGTAGTAACAAGGTGAATGACAGTCAGAAGCCCAAACCTCTGAAGTGGGAAGAGGATATGCAGCTTTATTCACAATTTCTGGACAGGAAGGTACGTGTATTATAACAAGCTATCTTACATAAGAAACGGACTATTAGAAATGTGATGGGGGTTGCATACTTTTGAGACAGGATCAGTTGCTTGTGTTTAAGGTGGGGTTCGGGATAGACTCCATATAGTGGTGATTAATGCTTTCAATCTTCTCATCTGGTTATTGAAACACTATTGCGCTGTACTAGTGTATGTAAAGTCTCATAGACAGGAGTAAACTGTACCTGTATTTTAGAGAAAACGTTTTATTCAAAATCTTTGACTTTCCTACCTTTGCTTTCGGGAATGCAGTTTTTGCATTCAAAAATAGTCAGTCCTTGTAAACCAACAGACCAGTTTTACAAAACTTGCGCGCTTTTCTGCATTTTTCCAGTTTTGCTCTTTGAAGCAAACACAGCTCGTTCATTCAAACACAGCACATTTTCGTGGACATTTTCTGCAAAGGCCTGCAGCTAGGTGTCATCTTTTTTTATGTTGCAAAAGTTTCAGAATCATTCTCCTTAGTGTTCTTCACTCATTATAATCTCCTCTAATTTCAAGTTCTAGATAATCTCATTATGGGATTTAAGCATTTTTTTGTAGCGAGAGTATAAATTGGCAAATAAATTCTTGTGAAAATCTGAAACACTAGTGAGTTTATTGTCAGAAAAGAACAAAGGCCCAACAAGTGGTGACCCTGTCAGCACCCGAGAGATATCAAGAAGAGATATCGGTGCTAGATGGAGCCATGAAAGCAATTGAAACAAACTTAAACTATTGAAGTTTACCCACGAGGACACCAAGAAAATCATCAAATAGGGAGCAATTAAAGCCATCGAGTGACACTGCAAGCTACTCGAGAGTAGAATTGACGAGTGCTACGAGTTGAAAGCAAGAGTGCAAGAGCTGAGGATATATCGAGGAGACAAAGTGAAAGAAATCAGAATATGGAATGTAGAAACTGAAGAAAGTTTAATCGAGTACTAGAATGTTGTGGAAGGAGTGGAACGTTTGGAGAAGCATAGAAAGGAACAGAAAATCAGAGAAGCTCAAGAGCAGGAGGAGAGAGCTAAGTGGGAAATCAAGAAGAAAGTTGAACAAAAAGCTGAAGAGAAGAAAAGTGATGCATGCAGGTAAGCCGACAGCTAAATTACCGAAACTTGTGATTACGAAATTCCAGGGCCGGAACTCATCGAGACTGGCAAATATTTTGGGGTCGGTTTGAAGTAGAAATTGACAAATCAGACATTATGCAAGTTGCTAAATGTTCTTATCTAAAGGAACTACTAATATCAAAGGTCAGAGCAACAGTAGATGAATTACTCTTTACTAGTGAGGGTTACGAATGGACAAAATATGGGAAGCCAAGTGAAGTTGCAAATTCACATATTCAAATTATCATGGGGTTGTCAGTGATCCCAGGCAACAATCCAGCAAGAGTAAGTGAATTTTACGAGAAACTGGTAACCAACATTGCGACACTTGAGACCATGGGACATGAGAAGGAAATCAGAGGGTATGTTAGGCTCACCTTAGACATGTTACCGGGAATTAAAGCAGACCTTGTGAGGTTGGATGACGACTGGAAAGAGTGGGGTTTTGCACAGATAGTGTAAATGAGGAAATGGTGTGAGAGGTATCCAGTACCCCCGACAGCCGTAAGGGTGGAAACACTGGGAGAGCAGTGAGTGATCATCATGGGACAAGGCGAGACAAGGGGACTGAAGATTGGAAACCCAACCCTTTATTTACTGTAAATCAGGGGAACACAAAATCAGTTGATTTTGATCAGGTCAAGGGTGTGGCTGATAGGAGGAAGTATCTGATTACAACAAGCTATGTTTCAACTGTTCTGATTCAAAGCATAGAGCTGCAGAATGCATAGAGTGTTATGTGTCGAGCATTATTGGATACCGGCGCAAGGAACTCTTATTGAACGGTTGAACATAAGACCAATACGTAATGAGTACAGCTGCATATATCGATTGGTTCAATCGAAGATCGCCCTGTAGTGCTGTCCAAGCTTGAACTGTGTATTCAAGACAT
>JANUFV010050998.1:0-11178 GCA_024757865.1 Epizoanthus scotinus
AGATAGACAGACAGACAGACAGACAGACACACACACACACACACACATCCCCTCCAGGTTCGTGGTGCTCGCAAATATCAAGGCTAGGTAATATTAAAATAGAGGAAATTATTAAACGTAGAATAAAGGATACCTTAGTTTATTTGATAAAATAATAACTGTAATCCAACAAAGAGCCGTCATTTTAGAAGTAGAATATATTCATTTTAACCTTTTTTTTTCTTTCTTTCCGAGAGTTGTTCGATCCTATTCCTATGCTTCATTTGAAAATGCTCGTATTATTAATGGAATTTGAAAAAAAAATGTTTCTTTTTTCTATTTGCTTGCTTATTCATTTCACTGTTATCTATATCTTTGCAAGGTACTTTGAAGGAAATAATGCCATTTTACAGCAACATTGAGAATCACAAATGTTGACCGACCATTTTTAAATAGTTTGAAAATTATTTTCTTTAGTTTTTGCTTAATTTAATTTTGTATTTTTTTATAAATATTAGTTTAAATACATTGGTATATATTAATGTCCATTAAAAGCGGTGATATGTGATTTAGTCATCCAAACATAGTGATCAAGACACTGATTACCTTTTAGTCAATATTTCCATTGCTTCATCCTCGGAGTCAGGACCTAGTTCCACAGTCTCGACTGGTTTGCCAGTTGCGTCAAGCGCTTGAAGCAAGTTCATACTCAGGAGATGGAATGGTTCAGCAATATTCAACTTTGACTGGCCTCGTGATCCTCCATTAACACTGTCAGCGAGAGTTTTGGATGCTATCTCCAAAAGTCGCGTCTCCTCGATATCCCGAAGTTTATTCAGTGCTGTTTCATGAGCTCGTGTATAATCTTCATCGTCGTCATCTGAAGAGTCCTGTACTCTTGGCAGTCGCTGCTGTACAAATGTCCTCAAAGCTTCTCGTGTCTGCGGTATATCCCTCGGTACGGGAATTCCAGTGTCCTCACGACTAGAAGGAGTTCATATCCAAAGTTAATAGAAGTATGTTATAATAATAGTGATAAGATTGCCAATAACAGATCAATGCTAACTTTTCTATCTTGCTGTGCAGCTATTTACCTCAAAGGAAATGAGACACTATTGATATATAGAGGTCATGTTTTAGTTTTTATTTGACAAATATACCCAGTTATTCATATCAAAGCCATGTGCTATAAGAGAGCAGGCAAGTATGTTGTTCTACTCCACCAGCCAAAAGGGATCAGTTAGAAATATTGGTATATAGGCAATTATAATATAATATAATATATAATATTTATATTGCCACGTTGGTCAAATATGCTCGATATAACTGACGTTTATACATATGGGGATAGTTGACGAATTCATAGATAGAACCAGACTACATCGGTGTCCCATATAGACCATAAAACATTTCTTCCTATACGTGACTTTGCATAAATATTTGATTATTTTAACAGATCCTAATTATAAGAAATGAAAACGTTATTCTTAGATTGTACGACATATGAACTTCATAATCCTGCACAATAATGTTGTCGTTTAGCAGATTTTGATAATTAATAAGAAGCATATTTGTTTCTTAAAAAAAAAATCAAGATTTTTTTAAAAAAAAATCAAGATTTTATTCATGAAAAAATTATTTTCAAGTGCATGAAAAATGCGTTGTGTTCTACATGAGACATGATGCAAGACCTTACATGTTACTACTACTGCTGCGACTATTACTAATATTTACAAAGACTTAATGGCATAATGCTTTAGTGCACTAATGATTGAATTTATTTTCTCGATTCGTTAACGGAGTGATACCATCTAGACCTACCTGATAAAGCCCTGGTCAGCAATTTGAAGGTAGTTTGTATCTTTGTCCAGTTTCATATACGAAGCAATGGTTGTCCCTCTAGGATTATTTATATGTACATAACCAGGCTGGATGTCAAATTGCAGTGCAGCCAAATCTCCGTAACTGAAGGCTCCTTTAATTTGATGAGGTCCAAATTCTGTCAGTTACAAGCCTGTTTTTCTGGCACTTCCTAATCCCAAGTGAACAGACAGAACACAAAACAGAAGTATGGACAAGCAAGCTCTGAAGGTAATCATCCTCGTCATGATGGATAGCTTGATTGCTGTTTAGTACTGATAGAAAAAGTTTGGCCTTTATATATATGCGAGCTCTCTATTGAAAATCAACGACACTTGGGAATATTGATTCATAAACATAATGTTAAGTATTAGCACTTTAAGGGATATTACATAATGCCAAAATCACTTTCAAATTGCAAAGTTATGCAATTTGTTTTTGATTCCTTAGGCCAATACTTAGCACACGGTGGCATTGCATTTCTTTCTACACGCGAAACTAAGTATTAAAACGTGACTTTGCATATAAAATATTGATAATTTGAACAAATCGTAATGATGAGAAATAAAAATGTTATTCTTAGAAATAACGCTTGATGCTGAAAACTAAAGTCTTCATCCTACGATATGTGAACTTCAGAATAAAGTAACTGAACAAAATAGTAACCCAAATATTGATTTCATGTTGGCCTAATCTGAAATCAAGTTATGTGGAGAATTGTTATGATCGACTTCATTCTTTTTAAATCTCATGCATTGTTCTGTATTTTGTATTCGGAAGTCGATCATCAAAATTCTCCATTCAACTTGAATTCAGATTGGGCCAACACAAAATCAAGATTTGGGTTACTAGAACATAGTCTCCCAAACCGTGACACTGCCCCTTTAAGGGATATTGCATAATGTCAAAATTAGATCACTTTCGAATTGCAAAGTTCTGTAATTTTGTTTTATTCCTAAGGCCAATATTTAGCACACAATGGCATTGCATTTCTTTCTACACGCGAAACTAAGTATTAAAACGTGACTTTGCATATAAAATGTTGATTATTTGAACAAATCTTAATTATTAGATATATAAACTTTATTCTTAGAAATAGCGCTTGATGCTGAAAACTAAAGTCTTCATTCTACGACATGTGAACTTCAGAATAAAGTAACAAAATAAATCGTTTTAAAGAATCAAGATTTACCTTAAAAGAATCAAAACTTTATGCGTGAAAACGATATTTGCAAGTGCATGAACATGCGTTGTGTTCACGACACCAAACCTTATGTCATCTATAGTGCGCTTATGATTCTAATAATTTGCTCAATTCTTTGAGAGTGATACACTTTAAAACTCCCTGATAAAGACGTGCTCAGTGATTTGAAGGTAGTTTGTATCTTTGTCCAGTTTCATATATATTGGTACTATAAGGGATATTGCTAATGTCAAAATTACATCAATTTCGAGTTGCAAAGCTCTGTAATTTTTTGTTATTTCGAAGGCCAATATTTAGCACACGGTGGCATTGCATTTCTTTCTACACGCGAAACTAAGTATTAAAACGTGACTTTGCATATAAAATATTGATAATTTGAACAAATCTTAATTATGAGAAATAAAAACGTTCTTCTTAGAAATAACGCTTGATGCTGAAAAATAACTGCAGTTTTCTTTCTATGACATGTGAACTTCAGAATAAAGGAACAACATATATCGTTTTACACAATCAAGATTTACCTTAAAAGAATCAAAACTTTATGTGTAAAAATGATATTTGCAAGTGCATGAAAAATGAGTCGTGATCACGACACCAAACCTTACGTCATCTATCGTGCACTTATGATTCTAATAATTTGCTCAAATCTTTGAGAGTGATACACTTTAAACCTCCCTGATAAAGACGGCGTGCTCAGTAATTTGAAGGTAGTTTGTATCTTTGTCCAGTTTCATATATATTGGTACGTTAAGCGATATTGCATAATCTCAAAATTGTATCACTTTAGAATTGCAAACTTCTGTAATATTTTTTTTATTCCTGAGGCCAATATTTAGCACACGGAGACATTACTTTATTTTTTGAAGTTTATGCGCATTAATTTGGTAAGTTATATATTTTGGGTATATAATTCACCTGCAGCGCTTGCAATAACCCATGTAAAATTGTTGCAGTTGTGTATAAATTATCCAAAGGAGACTGTCAGTATGCTCCAGCGAATCTATGACCGATACAAAAGTGGATTATATTCAACACAATTAGCGTTTAATGTCATATTAAGAAAAATATGATTTAGTTTCTAGTTTTCGACAAAATCGCCGTTTTAATAGTTCCAATTCGAAATTAAATAAAGATTTCCAAGCATTTTTTAGTTTGAGCCTTGTAACTTGTAAACATTCCCGAAGAGTTCAAGACTAATTAGTCCCAAAGGTTTGCGAAATTAGAATGTCATCAAATATACTACAAATATTCCCGGACATTTAGTAACATTTACAAATTATAAACTTAGCATTACATGGAGATAGAAACAAATAGAAGAAAATGTATTTCCTCGCGGCCCTGTATTGTTGTCTACATACAATATATTGCAATGATTACACACTTCGGTGACAGACTTAAGATAACACAAGATTTGTGTTTTAATTACATTGGAACAGACAACTACATGTTGTTGAAATACAACACAACTCAGTAACTGATCATAATTGGTTTCGGCTCCATAAATGTGTTCTTGTTTCCAGAACTTTGCTATACTTTAAGCCCTTTATTATTTTCAAAATACAGGACACATTTCTTGCTTTCTACTTGTAGCGTCCCAACACAAAAACAAACCCGCTTCTGAATTCAATTTCAAATTAGAAAAACATTAAAACTTCTGCCAGATAATTAAGGCATTGTTATGACTCACTACTAATGTCATTAGCGAACAGGTGTCCCTTTGAACAAGTGGATAGTAGTTCTAAGCTTTTTCAACCAGTTCTTATACAAATACATCAACCAATTAATAATTGATTACCTAGCATATTTTTTCTACAACCTTTACGTAAACACATATAATTCATTCTTTAAGCAACAACCACATGAATTATACGCGTGCGAGAGCGGATATATGATAAATCTCTTCCCAAGTATGCCGGCTAGGACTGTATATTACTAAGATATTGCTTAAGAAAGTGGATTTGAACAATGGAAAGTTTTAATTTTATCCCAACTAGTGATGATGACAAAAGCGCTTCAGAGACTGATGATGCTGATGTTGACATAACTGAATTACTTGAAGAATATGAAGTGAAGAGGAACTCTGCAACACTTCGTAATATATTCCTCTCAAACGATAACAGAAAAGAGATTGACTTAAAGAAAGATCTAATGAAAGGTAGGATTACTTCAGATATCTGATCTTGTTTATAAACCACTACAGAGACACGACGTGAACTCTAATCTATTTTAATCGCCTTATCATTGTAGATATGCAGCACAACGTAACTTCAAAGATGTTTTGATCAGTTTTTGTGTTCCTTATTTAACTAATATATATGAAAACTTTATTAGAATTACACTCCAACCTCGTTCCCAGAGCCCACGTTCCTTTTAGCCTGCGGCGAGAAACGAAGGGCTCTATAATAAAGCATAAACCGGCGTATGCGCAAACCGATGCCAACGGGCCCACAGACAATCGAAATTCCATATTAGGTAGTCCGAAGAAAGTGGACTGGCTAGGGCTTTATTCCAGAGCCCTTCGTTCCTTGCCGCAGGCCAAAAAAAGGGGGACTCTGGGAACAAGATTGTGTTACACACGCATTTAGCGTATTACTTTATGACTTGTGTACGTGTGTTATTTGTTATCTCTCATGGTATTCGCGCTGTATATTAACATAAATAGCTCCGGTCCGTACGGTAAGTTATGTACCAAGTTTTTTCCTTCCTTTTATGGCCCAAGAGCAAAGTCCGCGTTCATGAAAAAGAGAAAGAAAAAACTAGTTAATTGCGCGCCCTGTGATTAGTAAATTTCAGATGCGTCAGTTGCCGTACGGACCTCCCGCTCTCGATTGGCGGTCATACATTTGTTTATGTTTTCATGTTTTTACACTTCCTCGTTTGCTACAAATGATCAAAAACGCCATATAATAAATATCTTATTAGCCTCGTTTGCTCGCTCCGTACGGTAAGTTATAGATCTTCGTTTTTTCCTTTTCTTTTTCATGTGTGTGATCCCTGTGTTATATTAAAATAATGAATAAGTACAAAATATTAAACTTGTAAACTAACTTGTTAAACATATTCGATTTTTCGTTATATGTCGAAAACCAGATGTCAAGGATACAGTCTCAAGAGAAGCAGGCCTTGATGTTGGAAAACAAGAATCGACCCCAACACGGACACGTTTTCCTGAAGCAATATCACAAGAGACAAATCATCCAGGTGTTACTCATGGAACTAAGAAAACGTACAAAGAAGTGAATCAAAAAAACCTAAAACGAAGTGAGAATCATGCTTTAATTAATGGACAGAGCAACACGGAACAGAAGATAGCCGACATTGTCAATACACTTGCTACAGTTGTTGACAGTTTTGAAAACGGAAATGATAACCAAGTAAGCAAGGGAAGTAGCGTCCACTCGGAAGCAATTGGATCTCTCGACTCATCAATTCATACACACCAAGAGACAGAAACAAACAGTAAACATGCTGCTCTTCTTGACTCTGTCAAATACGATGCTAGCAAGCACGAGTTCCGAGGTGAAGACAAGGAACAAGCAGATATTGTAGATTTTGTGTCATTACAGAACAGACAAGTAAACGTCGTGCCAGTTAATATTCATCCAGCTGTTGGTAAAACCCTTGAAGAAAAACATTTGAGACAAACTACCAATGAAAATAGTGTAAGTTCTAAAGAAGAGAAAAGTTTTGAGTCAGTAAGTAGCACACATGAAAAGACTAAGACAGTCATTGAATATGAAACTATCTTTACAACTGTTAACAATGAAAAGGCTGAACAAGTAATACAAGGGGTCGACATGTATCCTGCAGCAAACGAAACCCCAGAACCACTAAGGAACGCACGCGTACATACCGAGACAGCAAATACACAAATTTCTGCTGTTAAAACGACACAAAAAGAAAACGTTGAGCAAAAAAGGGAACAAACTCAGGTACATCGAGCAATAACTGAAATCCACGAGTCACTGCATGAAGAAGCAACTGCCGAACAAGTAAATAAAGGATCAACTTTCCTTTCAACTGAACCAATCGTATCAGTAAATAGCACACGAGTTGGCGAAGAAACAGGCACTGAAGAAGCTACAGCTATTAAAACTGCTAAAGAGAGTAGAACAATGACTCTAGAACTTGAATCTCTTGAGGTTTTTAACAATGAACGGACAATGACAGAAAGTGTTACAATATCGAATTCCACTGATGTGACCCACAGCGATCAAAATAATATAGAATACCAGAGAAGTGCTAACAATTGTTCAGCTGTGAAAACACTGAGTATTCAGGAAAGGAACGACGGCGTTAACAAAAATATCGCAGTCGAAAACCACAAAGAAACAAATTGCGTATTAGAACACGACAAATCTGTCACTACTGCTAATTTGGTCCAAAGGCACCAGACTATAAACTCCTCTAAAGAACATCAAAGCTGTTACAATAAATCAACCATAGATGCTTCTCAAAACGCAGTTTTAAAGTATCATAACACGCAACATAGAAACGAGAATGGTTTAGATGATTGCAGCACAGTGACGCTTGGTAAAGGAGGAGAGGACGGACTCGAGTATCGTAACTCGAACTACAAACCGGTCATGAATGTATTTCCGATGTCAATGGGAAATTATTGTCATGATGTTAAAGGATTTTCCGGGGAGTTAACACAAGTTAAGCGTAGCTGTAAACAAGATCAACCCATACAAGATGGCGTTCTGACTCTCAGAGGTCCTAACTCTGAAAAGGCGGTGAATAACGGTGACATATCTATCACACCCAGTGAGTCACGTGTATCTTCTGTGAAACTAACCACAGCCACGGCTCATATCGAGGAAGAGTCAAAAATTCAAAGTAACATGGAGAGACAAGATACAGAGCACTTAGACAAGAACAACGAAGCAATTACAACGCTATCCAAAGAGGCAGTCGAGATTGAACACGGAAGGAGGCCTAGTGAAGAAGAATTTGCCTTACCGAGGGGAAATAATTACACTGTAGCTAATGCAGACACTCCGACATCACCTGGGGTCTGCATGGTAACAAGAAATGATCAACTAAAATTGAAAACGAATGGCACAAACGTAAGATGCAAAAACAATGCAGAATTGGAGATCAATTCAAAAGCCAACAATTCAACAATACTTCATAGCAAATCAAACACAGACATGGTATCGGATGCTAGCGCCAATTCTAAAGTAAGAAAAACAAGCGTAGATCATCTCAAATATGGGGCACCGCAAACACATCTCAGGCAACCACAAACGACAGTATCAAACAAGGCAAACAGAAGAACGCCAACAAAAGATCAACTACCCTTCCATCAAACTGAGCCACAAGTACACCTTATGTTTCCAACGTACACAGCCGAAAACACTTGTTATGAATCGTCAAAACAACACATTCCTGTAGCCGACTTTAGTTTACCGGATTCCATTCATCCGTTGATGCCCTTGCCAATGCAATGCAAATCACATCAGATTCATCATAATGATGACACAGCTGATCTTATGAGTCGTCACATTTTCACGTTAACAATATCACGTGATATTGGGATAGAAATTGGTAGAAGAAACAGTGAGAATGGGCCTGGAATCTACATTCAAGAAATACTTCCTGGTGGCGATGCAGCCAAGGATGGTAGATTAAGAGTCAACGATTGCATATTAGCTGTAAATGATCAATTATTTTTCTCGCTAACATTACCCAAAGCTAGGAATGTTCTGCACAGTCTTAAGCTAACCCACGCTAACGAGAGAGTTATCATGCAGATTACTCGTCCCACATACGCTCGTTCGATGATTGGCTCAAGTGGAAAGCCCAATGGTATATTGAAAGAGGAGAGTTATCGAGATCAAAGGTTTAATGTGGGATTTACAGCGAGAGGATCTGCATGTACGACTGACATTAACACTTTAACCACACCACAGAAAGAACAGAGCTTCCACTACATAGACACAACCTTTTATCCTGCATTAGATTCAGATTCCTTTGAGCCTGTTATGGCTTCAACACCTGTACATCGCCAGTTTCCAAGATCTGGCTTTAATTTCTTCCAACAAGGATTTTGTAACTGATTCCAAATGGACAACAAAAGTGCAGATGTCACGGTTTCTGAAGGTTTCACCCCTTACTCAGAATGCTCTAATCGAAAACGCAGCCAGACACATGATGTCCTTCATGGAATAAATAGCGCCAATTTGCAAGACGAAGAACTGTGTCACGAAATGAATCAAAGCAATGATGTCCGATGTAGTGTTCCAGACATTGATATTTCAACGGTACATTTACGGCCTGAAAATATTTCACAATATCTGGTTTACTCTCTTGGAGCCAATGATAACTTAAATATAAATTTATTGCTTCATCCTTTTACGAAAGTGCATTTTATACAATTAGTGGATGCACTTTCTTATCTAGGTCTTCAGTTGTCAGATAGCCAGCGGTTTACGTTGCAGAACATGTTAAACGTTGACCCGCGTAGCTGTGTTGTATTCAGCGAATTTGTCACAGCTGTCAAAGTTCTTACAGCCGATAATTTCAGTAATATTTCAAGAAATGGCTTCCAGTTAGTTCATGGATTTTCTGAACATGCTTCTTCTCCAATTCACGGCTCAACAATTCCAAAACTTGACCTTGAAGAAATTAACTTGCTGAAATCTGAACGTCAATTATTCATGAACGATGCTAAGAAATTAAAGAAACAGGTAGATGAGCAAGAAAGAGCTCTTTGTTCTTCACGGGAACAACTTTTTCGCCTGAAGCGAGATATGGATTATATAGCTAAGGAAAAGAACCTGCATGCTAAAAACATTAGCAATCTTTTTTCAAAGAAGTCAAATTCAGAAGCAAGACACACAGAGTATCAGAAGACTATTACGAAACTAGAAAACGAGATTGCTAGTCTTAAAAGCAGAAAATTACCACAGAGAAAAGAGAACGCCAGATCTATACAAATGCAAATTTCAGAGTTAGCATCTAAATTGAAAATAGCTGAGGGCCACAAAAATAACTTTGAAATTGCGACAGCAAAACTTCTTGAGTTTGCTGAAAAAGTGCACGAATTTTCTTTGCAAACTACTGACGATTCATTGGAGGAGCGTAAACACTCGGGAGTGAAACAGATAACTAACGATAGCTTAGATCGGGAGTTTAGTGCTGCGAGGAGGAGGAGAGCACTCCCTAATGCAGCAACTAACAGCTCATTCAATCTAAGACACCGGTTTCTATATGACTCCTCTAGAAATATTATTCGAACAGTGAAGGGTTTAGTGGAAACCAAAGACCTTCCTTACGGGATAGAAGAAGCTTATTTAGCCGATGGCAGAAGGTATTACGTTAATCACGTAGCTGGGAAAACTGCATGGAACCATCTTTTCTAAGCTCACGTGAAATTCAGCTGGAGCTTAAACGTACCTGTAAGGTTTGCTCATATATCACACCATGCAATGTTAATGTTGTGGCGTTCTATCTGGTTTTTAAAGTGTAACTTTGTCCAATATCCAATTTCTTCTCGCTTTAGAAGTTGCTACTTAATGTTATCAATAAACTTTTAACTTTCATATGTTAACTTTTAACTTTCTCATGGGTGAGAAGGTCAATATTTTGTAATTGGGTATATTGGAGGGTGGCGACAGGAAGGCGTGCAGGGAATTATTAAAACCGCAGTTTGGAAATATATGGCCGCCGTTTCAGATGTAATAAACGCTAGAACATTATCTTAATTGATTCGAATATTACAAAAAACGTATAAAATAGAAGGAACAGCTACAACAGTGTAACAAATGTTACTCAAAACATGACTGCAATGGAAACAATGGGAAAACGATGTCAACACATTTAGCACTGAAAATACTCTCTTGATAAATTTGTTATTGTTTAAAATGGGTTAAAATTGCGGAGTAGGCCCCATCCGCTTTCGTCCAATGTGTATTTAATGCAGGAAATGTAAACTTTTATTGGCTTTCAGTTGTATTAAGAAGCACTTGTTTCTCTTCACAAAGGGTAATAATAAAAAAGATAGTTTTGATCTTTTGTAGCCATAGCCACTTTCTTTCCATCACTCTCATCCCCCGCACTTTCTTCTATTTTAATTCAAATACCATTATTATTATTATTATTATTATTATTATAATTATTACTAGTACTAG
>JANUFV010051109.1:0-18587 GCA_024757865.1 Epizoanthus scotinus
TGGCTATTTTATAAGATATAAACGAAGTCTAGGCTTCAAAAGAAGAAAAATATTGGTTTTGCATTTAGTTAATTTCGACAATGACGATATAAAAATAACATTAAATCTATTTTGAAATGAGGGAAAAGGCAATTTGGTGGACGAAGCTGATCGAGTACTTTCTTAGCGCCACTTTGTTTAATTTCCATTTTAACCCCAACAGTTAAGATTATTAGTTTGTGTGTATTTAAATCTTTTTTTAACTCAGAATCGTTACCACATAGTGAACTTCAGTCGATTTGGGAGGGAATATTTTCCCTAAAAATTGCTAGTTAACGGAGGTTGCGTATTCTGTTTCTTTTATGTATAAATTAGGACGCTAAATTGTTTTGAAAAAGCTTTGTGATCTGGGATTAATCCAAGAGGAACTGTTGATACCAAGTCAGACTGTAATTATCATCAAAACCTGCCCATTTATTTTCAAAACCCAAACAAGTAAGCTAAACTAATTTCTCTAATACCATTTCAGCAGTTGGTGAACCGTTGGGTTACCGATAGAACATGTTGGGTTATCGATCAAATCAAATATCAAATCAATACAAATCTCTGCAGACTATATTCTGTAGTTTTTCTATAAGACCCTGTCAGCTCAGCAAACAAAAAGCCTTTTCAACACGCTTCAATTAGCGGCACTCTGGCTACAGCATATGGAAAATTTACAGCCGTTTCTAGGCCATACAAGAATATGGATTGCGTGTTATAGGCTGGTGAAAACTACTCTGTGTTTATACTTGGAAGTAAGAGAGCACGGTTCAATCCGAGGCCCACCGCAGTGAAATTAATTAGTTTTTCGCCTCACGCCTCCTCCATGCTTATTTTATCGCCACATGAAATCACTTTCGCATCACGCCTTCTTCCGTTATAGCGTAAAATTCTAAAATTAAAAACCTGCCGTGTTCTGACTGCAGCGAAAAAGAAAAGCAATCCCAGTGCAAGAGCTGGTACAAACCAAATAAACTTACGACTCTCGAAACAAGCTGTACACACGGCTTTTACAATACCTGATTGGCGCCACATATTTGTCCGTGCTTACTCCAAACTACAAGTTCTTCCTGTGGAATCAAAGATTCCATTACGAAAAATTATTCCCCAAATCCGACCGGACTTGAATCACGAAACACAAGCTGTTCTTAAAATTTCCGCCATGCGACAGCTCAGTGGTCTGAATCCGCCATCTTTGCTTCGCTGCTTTTCTCTTGTCACTTAACGCGAGCAGCAACAGACCAAGTCACTCTGACTGACCTGCTTCTTGATTCCAGTTATTTACGCGGATTATTACCCAATGTAAACACAAGTTTCTTCTATGATAAAAGTTTTATCTATTCACGTTTCCTCCCTATAGAAATCTAATGGGGTTTCCATACACAACTAAACAAAAGACTTGTGCAACGTCTCGATGCGTAAAACAGTAAAATTATTTACTGGTTTAAATGGCAAATTCAACGTGTTTAGTGTTTGCTTTAAGTCTTACGACTGATAAATGATTGTCTGGGATCGTTTCGCCTAATTGAATCACAACTGCACATTTGCTGTTAAAGTAGAAAAAGAATAGAGCTTTCATGTGAATAATTTCATCAAAACCATATTACTGATAATGGCCAACCATAATTCTGTAGCTAAAGGTTAAGTCCCTTTGTTCGTCGCCACCACTCCATTCAGCTAATTTGTATATGCTTAATAATGCTTGCAAAATGAACGCTTAAAATAGTGGCTCGACGTTTCAGTAACTTTATCTTTGTAGTAGGGAAGTTAAAAAAAACTCATCGCGCCTCGCGGTAATGGACCAAAATCGCATTGCTTGTAAATCAGTCAGCACTTTCATCGCTGAAAATTTGCATGTTGGCTTTGTTCACACCGAGCAAACACAGTCTATTTGTTGAGACCTCATTTGTAAAACGCAGCCCCTGGCATTAGGTTTGACAGAAACTTCTGTTTTGTAAACATTGGTGGTGATATCTCGCGTATCAAAATTCAGTGAGAGGTCTCTTAAAACACATTTGAGTGAATTCCCAATGTACATTTCATTTAGTGACCACGTTATTTATGGCATTTCAAAAGGTTTCTTTCACGCTCTCGGGACAACTAATTTCGTCCTAAATTCGCCGCGGCGACGAACTTGCACACACGAAAATTTGGTTTCCGTTATTTCCACAACGCACAACCACAAAACTCTGTGCATTTCAATATAACAGAAACTGAAACGGAAAAATCTGTGTTCTGTGTGAAACTCTAGTCGGTGGCTATATAAACAAAGATAATCGAAGTTTCTTTGACAGCAAACTCGAATATTAATAAGACCTATTTTGCATTTTCCACAGAGGCAATACCAAAACCTGTCTGAGATATACCGGCGATTATTTGATAAACCAAAAGTAAATTTAGTTGACTCCCTCGATAACTCTTATACTTTAAATGAATTGATACATATCAAAAGTAAATTAAGGACGTTTATTTCAACATACGGGATAATTGTACACGATACGTCCATCCCGCTCGACTACTAGCTACCAGCAAATAGTAATAACTTCCACAGCCCTGTTTTCACTTGCAATATTGGACTTACGCCAGCTGTTGTTTGCACTTGGAAAATTTCGAAACTTTCCTTCAAACATCGGCAATTTCTCTAATCTGAACCGCCTGGTGAAGTTAATGCTAGCTCGTGAAACAAGGAGGAAATGAGTATTTGAAAATTGTAATTTTTGTCAAAGGTTTTTATACTTCTCACCGCAAGATAATCAACATGTGCTAATTGTAGTGAGCCAACTTGTCAACTGGCATCAGAACACTGGGAAATGATTATGAGTTTTTAACCACCACATTCACTTCCTTATGAAAAATTTCTTCGAGTACTTCACATAATTCAAGTAAGTTTAACAATTTTTTTGAAAAAGCAATTTACAAGGCAATGGAATCATCAATACTGTTATGTTTCGTCCTTGTAGTCATGACGACTTGGGTAAAGCAAGAAACTTGAAAAAAATTTACTTTGATATTCCACGTTGGGTCGGAGTGTGATCTACTGATCTCAACTTTCGTTAACTAACTTTGATTGAAGTAGTATTTAATTTTGAAAGTAACAGTCGCTTTTCAGTACTTATTACTTTGCAAAGTAATGAACTGGTCTCGCATTCTTGGAATGCTAGCCTAATAAGGCTTAATGGTTATTATTGAAGCATGATAAGGCAGCTGCTCCGGAGCGGAGCGTAATCGTCCAATGAGAGCACAAATAGAGCTGTCATCACGTCAATTGACGCCAACATAGCAGAAAACATGTCCATAGCCTAGTTCTCAACGCCTCAATAGAAAAGCATTCTTATTCAAAAGTAGTACGTTCCCTCCTCTATGTATATACTTGTATTCAAATACCCTTTCAGCGAGAAATTGTGTCCCTTTGTTTTGCGTTCATGAGCTATACATCAAATAAAAAATATTTGAGTAATTCTGATGCCGTTTTTGAATTTGGAGCGCGTAAATGCGGCGTGAAAATCTGCGGTGAAAGACATGATTTTGAGATCGTGTCGAACATCTTAGAGCTCTCAACACCCACCAGAGACAAAATTATCCTGTGAACCAAGCTAAGGATTTTGAAATCGTTTAATGTGCTTTTTCCTCAAAATGAAAATAAAGACACTATCTCTCCACTTTGATCTGAACTTTATATACACGCTGTCTATGTCTTCATCAAGATATCATTATAATAGCACAATGAAGGTTTAATATTGAATCGGTACACACAGCGTCACCGAAATTCATACAAGCGTGCTTAATTTTACAGCGAAACTCAAACATCAAATCTTACAAATATTAAGATTCAAAACTGTCTTGACTCAATAGAATGCGTCTGTACGACTCAAATAGAATTCACGTACTTACGTATGGCTCAACGAGCTACAAAAAAAATTCTTCCACGTTCCCCAAAGTTCGGAGAAGCACAGTGTATTCGGAAAAATACCTTGATCAATTCATGTTTGTCTCGACAACGTTCAAGTGAGAGCAGATATTTCACAACTACGATGTTGTACTGCATAGAGCTTTGTCGTCTTAAATACACATCTCATAAATTGTTGCACTATTAAGTTCCTTTCAGAGTAGAGTAAGGACTTCTACTCTAAAAGCTGTCAAAATTCCCTTTCTTCACTTGGAGTTCGAGCCAGATAGAAATTTCTTCAAGCAGTAAAAAATATAATTTAGCGTTTACCGGTGTTGTTATTTCCCCAGTGTTGGTGTCGTCTGATGAATGATGCTTGCTATCCTGTAAACTCAATTGGCTAAGGGATATGAGTTAATGGCATAGTGCCGTTTACTGTAGAAACATTACTCATAGTAGCCGGTACGGGAACCGAGTGCGTGGCCGCCATCGAGCTTGCTACATGGCTGGGGTCTTGTTGCCAGTGTGGTGCTGTAACGTAACGGTTCTGTCCTTGGGGCTGGTGATGTGGTGGGGCAGTTGGGACCGGGCCGTGGCCGCCATTAACCTGATCTGTGGGTAGATATGTGTTAATCATATCCCCAAGTTGATCCGTGCAGTTCCGAGAGCGACCTGGTTGGGTGCTTGGTAAACCCGGCTCTTGCTTGATGTTGGGCAAAATCATTTGATTACTTGGCTGTGACGAGTACGCTGCCGAGATAGTGTTCATGGCTGTTCCATTCATGGTGTAAATTGATGCTTGGGTTGAAGGAGCATACATTTGCCCACCCGCCATAGTAGAGTAGCTATGGTGCGGCATCCCATTCGCCGGTTGCAGTTGGTTTGGCGTGTGAGGGGACAGTGGATGTGCGCCAGAGCTGTACATTTGGCCATAAGGGTCAGCTACAGGAGCATAACTGAGCGCTGGGTTGTAGCTATACCCGTTTAGCTGTGCAAAATGTTCCGGGCCTTGTGCTACAGCTCTTTGAACAGGAGGAACCTGACCACTCAGCATCGACAGTGCATATTTGTTGTCTTTCTTGAGTAAAGTTTTGCTCTTCCTCCGCGGCCTGTACTTGTAGTCGGGGTGTTCTTTCATGTGCACAGCTCGAAGCCGCTTGGCCTCCGATACATACGGCATTTTCTCCGCATCCGAGAGTTCTTTCCATTCAATCCCCAGTCGTTTACTAATCTCCGAGTTGTGCATTTTCGGATTTTCCTGGGCCATTTTTCGTCTCCTTTCGCGACTCCAAACCATGAAAGCATTCATAGGTCGCTTTACTCGATCGCAGCATTTATCGGAGACATTGTTGTTGTTAGTAGCCGTGTTTGGCGAAGGAGAAATGGCCGTAGGAACAGACATAATTCAAACAACCAAGAAAAATTCGTCCTGTTACCTCGACGTAGCGGAAAGTTCAAGTAGTAAAATAATTGTATCTCTGTGCTCGGTCGTTAGTCCGTTCTACCGTTTCTCGTTGATCTTGAGACCACACGTTATTTTTGACTCTTACCAACTCGCTTCCATGTGTTATTGATCGATAGCCCGCGAACCCCGACCGGCCATCCAATCAGCGACAACTTCTGACAGCCATGATAGACGAGTCTATGGTTGCGTTACTCTTGACAAGTGATTGACAGCGAGGAGCAGAGATGACAGCTGGTTGGCGCAGTTGTGAAAAGGGGCGGGATCGGACGTTTTGATTCCGAGATCTTATCAACCACTCGGCAAATCAAATCTTGTTTTGGTCTAGTCAGCTGTTTCAATTAACCCCTAATCACCCTAGCCGAAGGAAATGACCTGTCACCGAGGCGCTGATGAAAATTGGCTCGCCGGCGCAGGTGTTTGCTTCATGGCGGCAAGGTTGAGCTTCGTCGCACGTGGAAAGTCACCTGACCCTAATCAAGCTAGCTTATTCTCTATTGTCATTACAGCGTCCCCACGGCAACCAAGAAGCTAATTAGCCACATCTGGGCGCCGATTGGTCGCACTGCTGAGATCTGCTAATTAATAACGAGCGCGCCAAAATAATTATGAGCCGGGTAACAGTGATATCTTGGCGAAAATATCCTGCCAAAAAGCACTGGTCCAAACCGAAATAAAACACTTCAATTTTAATCGTGACCAAAGGCCAAGAAACCACAAAACTGTACAATATAAAAGTGAGAGCTAACATCAATAAAGTTGTTTAGCTAAGGTTGTAAACTCTATCGATAATAACATGAATGCAAATTGCAACACAGAGCATTTAACTGTCGACTCGCACACACGAATGTTTATAAACTTTAAACTTTACGATGTACCATGTTTTCGACTAAAAAATTCACATTGTCCTGTATTGCTCAATAATATCTGTTTTACATGGCTTAAAGAGAACCCATTCCAATATCAAGGTCAAATATGCTATTTTATTAACTGTAATAGAAAATTTTCTCTGGCCAGCTAAGGTGTTAATACCGTATGCTAATATGAAATTTACCAAAAATAACAGCTCCCCTGTGTACGAATATAAAATTAAACGCGAATAAAGGATGTCTGCTTTGATAGAAAACTGGTTAGAAAATCACTATACTCGAACATCACCGTGAATCTTATGTTAAATTAAGATCGTGCTTAAGAGAGTGACGTTCAGTTTGTTAAGAACTCCTTAAACTAATTTCGATCTGTATTCCACTTGACAACTGCGAAAGTTTTTAATTCTCACGAAATTAATAAAAACACAACTTTCATTTCACGGGCCCTGGCAGCGGTGGGTCGACAAACAAACTCAAGCCGCTGAGAAATGTTTATGTAACAACAGAAGAGTGCGCCTTACGTCTAGCACAACGAAGTCATCCAAATGCAAAACCTGCAAGAGAGATACAAAAATCACGATGAGTTTATCAAAAAGTCTTGCCACCGATATGAGCATACTGCACGCGGCATGGAAACAAACACACGTGCGGTCGGTCAGAAATGCTGTAATTAACATTGCGACTGTGTAAACTAATTACAAAGCGTACTGGTATTGAGGAGTCCAACTTTCTAACCCCAAATTACACACAAAGTTTCCAAAAAAATTTCCCTGTTTACAAAGTTTTTTTCGGTGTTAACTGTTAAAATATGGCAAACCCAATTTATTAACCCACATTTGAGGCAAAACGCGCGTAGCAACATCGCATAGTTCTGCGTTGTTCAAGAAAGAATTGGCGTTCTTGAATCTCGTTATTTACGAAATTTAAGCGGAAATGGAGCAAATTTCCCGCGAATTTGTAATAAAGAGAAATCCTCGTAGCGTGCAAAGGCGAGCACTTCATTACTAAATTGTCAAATAAGAGTCTCGGACCACCTATGTTGCGCTACCCCCCACCACGGTAAGACAATACGTAAACTTAGATAGCAATCGCTAGCAATCCATGATTCTGTCATCACGAGGCCCAAATTAGATTCAACTGCCTCCCGCCCACCACAGCTTGCCAATGAATGAATTAATAATGAAAGAAGTATAAACTATCATATCCAAGTCACCATTCACCTTACATATAGTACTCATCTGTATAAAGTTTAAAAAATAAAACCTTTTCACGGGTGAGCTCTGTCATTGTTAGCATAAATTTGACACGTTTCGGCCTGCGGCGAGCTTTGAGAGTTTAGTGTTAAAATTAAAAATACAACGAATTTTCTTCAAATGTTCAGTGAAAGGAGCAGCTTTTCCAAAATCTGTTAACGCTTTACATTTGAAGTTCACCTGGTTAGTCTTGCATCGATAAACACTACATGTTAATCCAGGTCAACAGAGAGCAGAAAAATGTCTGACAGATCGTAAGCCTTCAGGTAACACAAAACACTGAAAATAATTCGTCTTTGTTACTCACTTTTGAAAAGCCGAGTCGATAGCCGATGATAGTCAAACATATCCCATTACTATGTAATATCAACAGCGTAAAAAAGCTCAAATTAACGCCCTTGGGTTAAAAATCACTGTTCGAATGAGAGCATTACAAATTGTCTGTGGCCGCATTCAAGACATTCAAATCAAATCGCTCAAGCAATACATCAAATGCTACCCAAATAAAAACCTATAATTAAGGCGAGGTTTCCATTGTTATTTTATCGTTTACAAGACAGCTTTCTTTTTATTTTTGAATTTGCAATTGAAGTTGTTAAAAGGGCAAAACTACCAGAGCTTTTGTATTATGTGAAAAGCCATATCCTCTAAACTAACAACACCGAAAGAACAACAAGAAGACAAACAAGATTCAGATAAGTAAATTCTGGGCGGGTTAAAAACATTGAAGTAAATGACCACAGCGACAACAACCACATTCACAAAATAACCTTCAACGCGACGTTCGTCAGGATTAAATTCCCACTAATGGAAAAGCTTCCTGCTACAGTTTGACATACGAACAAGAGAAATGATACAACGTAGCGTGATGCAGGCTTGGAAATTATTTTCTTTTCCTTTTACAAAATCTCGTCAGCTAATCTGAATGGGTCTGTAAAATAACTAAAATGACAACGAATCTAAGCAACAGCAAGCGAGGAATACAGCCCAGCTCAGAAGGTAATTAGAAAAGCTATGTTTCCAAGACGGCACACACATAATTAATTAGGGTTTCTTCGAAATTACAATTCAGTTTTTCAACTGCCATGGAAATGCTAATTCGACTCGACTGTTGTGTTTTGCTCGCAGGTTTGTGAATAAAAGTACAAAACCAGCTCGGCGTGAAAAGGACAGTGTGACAAGCTTACCGACCCGATGTCTTCTGACCGCAGTGAAGACAGCTTTGGCCTCACGCTATTAACACACTAACCAACACTCATTATATTCACATTGAAATGCACTTGATTTTTATTGAAGTTAACCTCGAATCTTAACAGAGAAGACCATTAAACTCGACAAAGCCCGCGCTTTTAACAGACAGGTGAAAGTTGTTACCAGATGGGTCGAAATGCTTCCTATGGACTATGGTCTATTAGCATTACATGTGCTATTTTGGGATGTACATTTGCCGAGTGCCATTCCATCTCCAAATTCAAACATATTATTTGAATATTTAGTTTTCGTGTTGAGGTTCCCTCCGTGCGTGTACAGAGTTAGTTTAAAGAATATTCTTCTTAAAGGCTGGGTAAACAAACGGACTGCAATGAAAGACAACCTTCAAGTAACACAAACAACTCGCAAAGCAGCTGCGGAATAACTTTAAATACGAAGATTTACTACTGAGTACTGTAGCCTCGGTACAACAAGAAGCAACGCGAAAAAAGCAAAAATTCGCAAGTCTTGACCCACGCAAAATCTATCGATTATCTGTAACACATTATGAGCACATAAGATAAAGGAAATCCCTTTAATGAGGTTGCTGACGTGAGATTTTATCGGTTTAATTGTGCTGGGTATCTAGTACACAAAAACCTTGAATGTGAGATAATCGTGAAGGGTTAAGATGGAGATGAACGGTTCGGTCTGTCAAAGCCTTCGATTCTTTGATAAAAGGGCAGATTTGGAATCCGTTTAAATTGTCTATAATCTTCACCGGGTGGTATACGCTGGGAAAACCCACAAGGCTCCCATTAAGGAAGTATTAACGGAGCTGATAAAATGAATGATTTTAACTGCGAAGACAGATTTAGAAATCTGTTTTAGAAACGAAAAGTTTAAGGACGCACTAATAATACGCGATGCTAAATAAACTTCACTCACTTGAAAAAAAATGAGTTCCAAATTAAAACCAATCAAAATTTGAAATTTTAATTTACTGCACCGACATTACATTAAGGATATGGACCCATACCTCATTTAGATTTCACTGGCGTTCGGAACTTTCATTTGACAACTGACAACAAAATTAATTACAAAAACGAAGCAAGCTTGCAAAAATGTTGGCGATCGATAGGCAAACTTTATAATATATAAATTAAAAATAAGAGAAATCTCTTTTGTTCCAGCTATCGTACAGCTGAACAACCTTATCTACAGAAAACCTTCGGCATTGAACTGGGCGATAAAAGGCAAAGAGTCCAACTGCTCATTAAAACTTAAGTGTACTATAATTAATGGTAAATCCATCCAGTATCGTGGAACGAGACACGAAAAAATAACATGAGTTACTTCAATAACTGATATAAAAAAACACAGCGTAGAAATTTTACTTTCACATGTTCCAATGCCACAAGACAAAAAAAAGGCCATATATTTTACAAGTGAACGGAAATTCAACTGAAATACTCGATGAAGTACCGGACATAAATTAAACATTTATTCCCACAGCAGTTCTCTGAAAGTAAAAGGCGTTGGGCTGGATTGGAAGTGTAAAATGCTGGTCGTTATTCTCACGAACCTTGGCTATGCTTTATCGATGTATTCCGTCGTTATATAAAAGAAACAAGATTA
Source organism: Epizoanthus scotinus (assembly GCA_024757865.1). Lineage (NCBI taxonomy): Eukaryota > Metazoa > Cnidaria > Anthozoa > Zoantharia > Epizoanthidae > Epizoanthus > Epizoanthus scotinus. Next base: position 10,321 of record JANUFV010051109.1, read on the forward strand.
GTTCGAGTCTTGCACTATATTGACTTTTCAATGAACTACTGGGATTAGCCATAATCCGTTAAGAGTAATATATGGAGGCCTTTCAATTTAATCCTAACCGCAATGTTGAATTGGTCCCACAAGCACGGGGGACCTTTTTAAAATCTGCTTGTAAACCCACTCTGCTATAAAGGCAGCATATATAGTCTCTGTGAGACGTATTCATTTTTATTTTTAATTCAGTTTTCATTCATCGGTCAGCATGGCGTAGTGTTTCATCTGATCAGAACGCTCTATACAAAACAAAATACGCCATACATAGAACAAATTCCCAAGACCACACCACAATAGCCGAACACTCGAGTTTAAGAAAGCCTCGAACCGATTAGTAAACATGTTGTATGTAAACTATTATTTCTACCTTCTACGATATTCTATCTTGTAACAATAAAGATTAAATACACAGATAAAAAGAGAATCTACTAACATTTTTGTTTTATTCAACAACTCTAACGACACGAATGTTCCTAATAAATAAAAAAAAAACTCCAATACAAATCACAAATTACCGGATCGCGACTGTTAAAGGAAATTGTCAAATCATCTGAATCTCACATGTACATAAACTACTGGGATACCAAGAGAAAAACAACTTAATATTTATCACAACTTTGTATCTGCCTCAATTCAACATGCAATAATGCGAAATATCAATGTATAAAAACAGACCATTTTGATATTAAAAACTATGCGCTTTTCTTAGCAGAGGTTGAGTAATATTTTTCAAAATTATAGTACATTCTTTGTAAACAGTTACATTTGTATAGTAAACTCCAATAACCCAGTATACTCTTTCGTGCACAACAAAATATTGTATTTCAATTGAAATTATTAAACTGTTGCTTTGACAACTAAACTAGATCTCATGTGAAATTGTAACAAGCATATGACATATAGAACATTGTTAGTTGAGGCTTGTAAAACGTCTGAGAAACGAGTTCATTTTCCCAAGTAATTTTTGTACAAGTATTAACTCAGAGACGATGGGTATTGAAACATATGAACGACTGCTAACTGAGTTTCGCCTTTGACTCACATAATGATTACAAATCTAGACACTACAAAATTAAACTCAATACTGCCTATTGTGAAATTCTTAGGCAAACACATTCAAGATAAACTATCATTGTACACTGAGATACTTTACCAGAACTCACAAACTAGCGGACTAAATAACTTTACTACAACAGTAAATCTTGACTAAATATATTTTCCAAATCAATCAAATTTCGTCAAAGAATAGTATCGTCAGCATCTTCAGTTTTTATAATTTATGAATTAAAAAACAACACTCGGCCCGGCTGGTTGCATTTATATTTTCAAGGGGAAAAAAACTCGCCATGACTCGGTTCTGATCTGTAACAAGATGCGATCGATCTGGTTAATTTCTTGTGTGAGCATGTGCCTCGACAATTGACAGTTTGATAAAGCGTGTCGATTGTTTAAGGTGTGTTTCTTAAAAAGACAACGCTGAGCCCGAAAAGTGCCTTCGTGTAAATGGAAGTGTCATTTAAATTAGAAAGATCAAAGTTTAAAGCATTTTCATAAATTCGTATACAAGTTTTACTGTTCTCAATTGTGAATTGGCAAAATCCACACTGAAATCTAGCTAATCAAATAACAGACAACCATGAAAAACAGTTTCTGGCTGCGAAATATTACTCGATTTTATAATAACAATAATAATAATAATAATAATAATAGTAATAATAATAATAATAGGGCAACAACAGAAATTTTTCGTTCCATCAAAAACACATATTTGAGTAGCAACAGATTTGAGTCCTTTTTTTATGCCCGTAGCGATATGCTGGAAGATTTTAAAAACCTTTTTCTGCCTTTTTAAAATCAGCAAGTTTAAAATGGTCATTATGATCTGGTTTACTGACGAATAAAGTGAAATGGCAAAGCTTGTAGTCAGTACCCGTTATCTGTTACATAAAAACACAGATAATTTGTAGTCTATCCGAAACTAGATAAAACTTCGAAGACAAAAACCCCGCTAATTACCAACTGACTTCACTGTAATCACTAAACAAGATGATCTTGCGAAAGAGAATTATGTTTGCTGCGGTATGCATCGTCCCCTGATTACACCGCGAATTTTTTTCATCAAAACAGATACAATTTGAAATAGTCAAAATACAAAAAATTACAATTTCATATTTTAGGTTGATATCATTTACACCTAAAATAACTGTTTAATTTAGAACCTACGTCATTAAAATAAATCGCATTTTTTTTTGTGGGTTCTATTTTTCTTGTTCTCTAGCGTGTTCAGTGTTAGAGTAATATCACCCTTGTTTTGAACTGATCCCGAACAGTACTACATTCTAGTTCGACCCCTATTGCCACCAAATTATTAACGAATTCACTTTACTTCCTCTGATGGTTGAAATGACAAGTAAACGACTAATGGACTAAACTTCACAATTCATGTACCCGCAAGTCACTAGTCAGCCATAAAACAAATCCAGCTTTAGATCAGTGCAAAGCGAAATGCACTTCAAACAAAAGCTTCTAAATACCCTTTGTGCCCGTCAAAACTGCCGCGATAGCACAGTGGTGTAATTCTCACAAAGTCTAACGACATGTTATAAAGTAGACTCACAATAACCCACCGCCTCATAATAATAATATTACAGATCGAGCTGGAAAATTCCAACCTGCTACATTTGCAACTGCTTTCGCAGAAAAAAAAGCCGTCCAATTTCGTGCTCTGAGCTGCTGTGGATAGTTAGTCGAGTTATCAACGCACCACAGATAAACTTATCGCTATTTGTTCTCGGTTATGTTTAGCGAAACATTTGATACCAAGATGGTAGTTACACGAAAACACACAAACATTGCCGATACAAAGTTTCTATGAGTGCTAAAAATACATTTCGAATACATTGATTAAAATGCTTCTATCATTCAACTCTTCTCATCTCATGTTTTGACAACATATGTCCGTTGGAGACTTCAACACACTAATTAGACTTTGAAGCGACCACAAAGCAGCAAAAGCAATCGCTCGGAGGGCTACAACTGTGTAAAGTTTGCAGAAAAAGACCTAGTCGCCCTAACAAACTTTGTTTAACATCGAAATATTTTACGAGCAGCAGAACTAATCGAACAATAGCATTATGAATTTAAAGATGACTTTTTCACCATTCTCACGGAAATTTCAACTGAAAAGGTTTTCAAAAACACCTAGCTGGTAATTTAACATTTAATTTTACGCAACTGACTGTGTGTGTTTTGCGAGACTTTACTTTCAAATCTTCAAAGTAATCGCCAGCAGAAAGAGAAGAGCTTACCAGAATAGTATACGAACAAACTGAAAAACCGTGTAAAAAGACAATATTCATGATTTGAGAATTTGAATAGACTTACGTCGCGACCATGTGCTTGAAAACTGTACATGTGCGAAAATTGTACATCACACGCGGACACGTATTTCAACTCTTGTATAATACTTCGCTGACAAGTACGGTTCCTTAAACGAAACGCGTACATACGTACACTTGAGCGGAGGAAACAGCATTAAACAGTAGACAAGCAGAAAAACTATATCTATATTATCTTGTAAAGAAATAAAAGTACAAACAATGTGTGATGCATTCTCTACTCATGGCTAGTGAAATATAACAAAAAACTTCAACCGGTCATTTTCAACACCTGCAAGTATTCTGGTATAGAACAAGCTCGATTTTTCTTTTGTTTCACACGTGTTCAGCAAATAATACACTACTCTCTGCTAAATATATTCAAACACTGCAAAAAGACAAGAAAAGAAGTGGGTCGTCAATAAAATGGCGCCAAGAAACTAGTTACAAATAAAATGTAATTCCTGTGAAATAATCTAGGCTCGGAAGGAAAACCACAACAAAAGCTAGCTTTATAAATATCTATCGGTTTCGATTTCCGAAAATCGCTCACCGAGGAACCGCTTCAAAACTGCAAACAAAAAAACGTCATTAACATTTAACTTCACTGGGCGGCACTATTGACGAGTTAATTCTGGCACTCGTGCAGTTAATTTCGATTCTTGTGATGAAGTTTACCAATATTTTGCACAATTTTATCAACAGCAACCAATATCTATTTACAGTGGACACATTTAAGCGGTGAGTGCTTATAAAGTTGTCAGAAATGAATATATGAAAGGAAATTACAGACGGAAATCTTCCCAAACACTGCGAACCGCTATCAATTAACTTACAGTAAAACAAACGTCAATAAGACACAAACAAAAGATTTTTCACATAATAACATTCGCTCCCACAAGAACTAAATTCCTGTTATATTACAAATTCTAATATAAAATTCCGTGTCATAGTTCATTACAGTAAGCTCTAGGTAAATTCAACTAAAGAAACACAAGATTTATTACTAAAATTCTTACGATTCATTTCATAGGTTCAAGCTCATCAAATTAAGAAGTAACCAAAATTTCTAGTTTAGTCAAGGTATCATTGCATTTGTAAACTCAGTTTGAATCTACCAAGAAGAGGATACATTAACTCGTAACTGATAGAAAAAGAACAAACTTGCCCCGGGGATACAGAAAGAAAATTTCGGGTAAATCGACCGATACTTCACACCACCGAATCAAAAGAACCAATAAATCAAATATTCATAAAACCGCCCAGTTGTCAACTGTAGTTACATAAATAATATACCTTAGTTCAGTTCGAGTATATCAGTTATTGCAGAGCTCTGACATTCTATAAGATTTGAATTTCAGCAAATCAAGTCGAGAACATAATAAAACATTAAAATGCTTAATTTGATTTCGATTTGATTTCTAGTTCTTTCTCATGAAAAATCTGCCAAGTATACTGCTGACCAGTTTCACGGATTACAGGCTCAATTATTTTGTCCTTCACTGCATTTCAAAAAGCATTAGTGAAATCCCTTTACATCGAATCTACTACATATATTTAGCAAAATGAAGAGAAATACGGCTAGCCCGCTTGTAGATCAGAGAAAGTCGACTGAGTGGAACGCTCGTTGTACTGTAGCAAATACAACTGAATGGAAAATTCGCTCTCAAAATCCAAAGACTTGGCACTTAAAATCTGTCATTTTGTAATTTTCTTTTCTTCCGCCGCTTCAACTGCAACAGTAAATTAATTCTTGACATTTTCTGCCGGTGTAAATAACAGCTAACAGAGGTAAACTTCAAAATTCATTTACTCGACAATATTTACTTGAATAATTTCCATTTTCGCTTCATAGGCGATAAGTGTGGCGGTTTACATGCCCACTCGAATTTCTAGAATTCCCTTCTGACGCATTTGAAGCCGAAATTAATTGAACCGTGTGGTTGTTAAAAATTGATATAGATAAATGATGCCATCATATACTTTAAGTAACCATGAGTCTACTAAATAAATCAAAGCACAGGTATTCACGTCACATGAAAAATAGCGAACTTTCTTTGAAAAAATGACGACATTTTGTCCTTCAAAAATGTATTGGCCCTGGGGAAGGTGAACTTTTGAACAGTTTTCTTCAAATCTGGTTCGTGTAAAGAATTTCGAGCGACTAACTAGTGTATAAAACAGGATTTAATTTCTAACTTTAAATATAAAACGTTTGACGCACTCATGAAATCTTGTATCTATTTTGGTTGTAAGATTCGAGAACCTGAACGCCCCCGACAAGATATTAAGTCAAGTGCATCAAACTCATACGCACATACACAGAACCTGGTCAAATACTTTGTGGAATATTTTGCCCTGTAGCTCTGTAACTTTTCGTGAGAGGAACTTGCGGTAATTATACCCGGCTCTGTGTTAGGAATTTCTACCAGATTACGTAGGAAAAGTTACGTAGATCACTTGAGAAAATGCTTCGAGAGAGTTCAGTTAGTGCTGCTAACTAAACATTACAAGATCTTGAAATATTGTTTTAGTAACGTCAAGAAAATACTGCATACCTACTTCAACACTCTGTGGGTGATATCGCGGAAACACAGCATTACAAAAATAGACGATATATTTCCAGTTTGATCACTTCGCCATCCTTCCCGTATTACACACTATGCGTTCTGAGCTATCTTAACAAGTAAAGGCCATCTTAATGAAAATACGTCACTGGTCATTTATCAAAAGAAGATTCAATCTTGCATTCATCGTTCCGTGGGACCACTTGCCAACTCTGTTTACTGCTCAACAATGATACACTTAAAGCGCTCAACCCAACAATGCTAGCGTAACTTTGCTTTATTATTACTGAATAGCCGTGAATAGCACTTCGTTTAAGTTCAGTACAATAGATGCCAACCTGTATTTGAACCCGCCATAAAAGACTGAAAACATAATGACATATTTAAGTCATTAAACTGAAAAGAGCTATTTCGAATTTCAAAAGTGCCTGAAGGAACGGTATTCGTTAAAAACCAATTCGTGTACGTCCGGCAGCTAAACAGACGAAACATTGAATTCGCTTTTTGATGTAGAAAGTGCTAACACGTACAATACAAACACATTTTTAAAAGAGCTTTTCATCGGTTCTTGACAATAGAAAACACTGTTGCCACGCGGAAAACTTAAGACTATAAGAGGGTAATAAAACAAGATTTCACGGAATGCATTCATACAACAAAACAGTCGTTCAGAATTGCTCGCGCGTAAAACGAATTCTACAGAGCAACAAAGGTCTGTCGCACAACAACTGCTTGCCTCAATGCGGTTCAATACAAATGTTTATCATTTCCAGATGAGCAACCGCTCGAGTGCAATATTTATCGGCAACAAAGGAAGAACAAAACACACAAGGATCAATACACTCGTTTGTAAGTTCGAATTGTTGAGAGATCAAAAGCAAGTACCGGCAAACACGAGAGCCAATTGTCTGAGAAACAGTCTGGAGTTTTGTTTGAAGAAAGATTAATTGTGCAATGGCAATAAATCTTTTAAGCTTTATTTCTACTTATAAACATGACACACAGTTTAAAGTGGAGCTCATATCTGAAGTTATTTGCAGGACAAAGGTCACCCAAATATCGGAACACAAAGCGATGGTATGTACAGCTATTCACAGCGTTACATTGTACTAGTTTGCAATACATGTACCACTTGGCTGCCCGCACGTGACTGCTATATTATCTTAAAGGAAACCTCCCTTGAAAGCACTCTTGCTGTCAAAAAAAAGGACTTTAATATCGTTTTACTGACTCTGAATATGCATTTTCTCATTGGCTATTCTGTTTACAGAACCAACGCGAAGAAATTGAGATTGCACGCTTTCGCTTCAAATACCGCGCGAGTGTCGCCATCTTGAAATATGACGTACTTGTTACCAGTATAAAAGGCTGCTAGGTACCCCTAAAACCCTTACCCCCAAGAGCTGCTTGGTACCTCTACAACCTCTCCACCTATGGCTCATATTCCCAAAACCGTCCATCATGAAAAAGCAACTCACCGGATCTCTGAGGTGCTGTAACTCAAGAAGGTCTTCCAAATGTAATTCTGTTTCATAAACTTTGGTTGCTTGCCCTAGAATGAAAAATGTAAAATGGAATTTAGTTACAGAAAAACACCATTCATCCTGTACTAATATACCTCCCCTCCCCTCCCCTCCCCTCTCCTTCTCACCCCCCCACCTTCCATTCTCCCCGTTAATACTCATCCCTGTCCCTTGCTTATCAAATGCGCTACAACTATCGTAAGAGAAAATGCGGCTAAGTACCAGCAAATCTTTGGGTCTAGGTACCGAAAACGCCCAAAATTGAGCCACTAGATATTAAGATGCAATGTATTACAAAACAACCACCACACCACACCCCCAGGAACCTGAAAAGAATCCCATTCACTTATGTTTATATAATAACATACTCATAAAAAAAATAATAACATTTTTCAGCAAAGTCACTAATTGTCTTGTTACTGTTTTGCACCAAAAGATTATGTCTTTCCAAAATGGCTTCCACAATCCCAGGATAGCCAAAAACCACGTTAAAATCTGTCTTGTCCTTAAATAACAAGGGAAAAACAATACACTTGCATCTGTGAACTGACTGACTAATAACAACTTGTCTGAAGGTCATAGCTGTCTCACCTTTAAAATAAATAGAAACTTTGTAAATTCCGGGTTCTGGAGATGTCACAATTACATTAAGCTCTGCTCTCCTGTAAAAGAATAATTGGACACTGGTATCAGGATAGGATAGGATAGGATAAGATAGAATAGGATAGGATAGGATAGGATAGGATAGGATAGGATAGGATAGGATA
>JANUFV010051110.1:0-11176 GCA_024757865.1 Epizoanthus scotinus
AGGTGAAGCTGAGAGTTGTAGAGCACGAGGGAAGTAGAGGACCACGAGGTGAAGCTGAGAGTTGTAGAGCACGAGGGAAGTAGAGGACCACGAGGTGAAGCTGAGAGTTGTAGAGCACGAGGGAAGTAGAGGACCACGAGGTGAAGCTGAGAGTTGTAGAGCACAAGATAACAGTATATCAGAGAAAAGGCAACACGTAAAGATGAGATTATCGATAGGGTATACTAGATAAGTGTAAGATGAAGCAGGGGCAGCCCTTCAGTCAGGCGGTTCTTTTTTGCTTACCTGAGTGCTCTAGATCGTTTGATGGCTTTTATTAAAACGTCAGCCGTTTCTGGGGTTTTTTAACTTTTAGTTTAGTTTAGTTTAGTTTAGTTTAGTTTAGTTTAGTTTAGTTTAGTTTAGTTTAGTTTAGTTTAGTTTAATTTAGTTTAATTTAGTTTACTGAATCCTTTAACCCACTCTGAGGTGGACGGAGAGCCTTTACAGGTTTTGCAACCCAATTGACAAAGCTCCCTGAGGGCCTCCATTTACAGATGTAAGAGCAAAGGCAGCACCTTCTCCTCAGTTATTTTAAGACTCTGAGTGTTCGTCCGGCCGGGGTTGAACCCGAGACCTCCCGCATGTGAGACCGATGCTCTATACCAACTGAGCTAACCGGGGTGCAGTTTTATATTCGATAAATAGAATACTACACTGACTCTGCTGGCATTAAATTCATTCACAATACGTATCAGTTATGTAGTTCAAAATAGAAACAAAATATTGGATAATGTAATGAACTATTATAGATTGATGGATACGATGGCCAGAGGAGTAGCTAAGGGCTACACTTAAAAAAAGAACAACAAGACGTCAGTTATGATTTTTGTACCAGCCTCCTGTGATGCATAGTCGAAACTCTTCAAAATAGGGAGGGCTGGATATGTTTAATGCTAGCAATGAAGGTTTTTTTCATAAGTAATACTTGAAACTCCTTTTTACAATTCTAGTCTCAATGAATTGATTCTGATTGGGATATGTTGTGTAACGAGGATCGGTTCACAGGATGGGAAAATGATAATTTACGATTCACATCTATATTGATTAGAGCTTGTCTCTGCCATGGCCAAAGTATCGAAGAATTGAAGCTGTATCGTTCAATCTTGATATCTTTAAGGGGGGAGTTGTGTATTAATTGAACTAATATCCAGTATTTATTGATCAGGAAATATAATTTTTAGAATTGGATCAATTTCAGAAATACATTTCTATTTTCACAGATCTGCCCGGCACACACCTCATTTTTCATAAGCTTCAGCACAGTTCATAACAAATGCATTCTTATTATTCCCAAATCACGAACATGAAAAATGCCAGCGTTAAATCGCGACGGAATCACGGAAGCTTCTTTACCAAGCCTCTATAAAAAATGAAAATAAAGTCTCAGCCGGTAATGAGATGCACATTTTTGCCCCTATCACTTATGGTATGTGGATTGTGGGCGTACGGGTGGAGAGCACTGTTATTGTTTAGCAGAGTTCACAAGATCAGTCGAGAAGTGCGTAGAGAGCTTTGTTATGCATATTTTCTTTTTGTTTTGCCGACCATATTTGAAAACATGAGGGTTGTTTGTGTTTTTGGCACGATGGCCGCACGAGCATAGAGGAACACGTACGCTTTCAGCCGTACGAACTCACTAAAACTAAAACTGCAGGTGTTTGGCGGTTATTTGCACGAGATCAGAACATGAAATATCATGAAAACACCTAATCACCGTGCAATATCTTAATAGAAAGCCCCGGCATGTGATCTGCTACAGCGCAGCTGATATCGAGCGACACTCACCCATGGCCGGTATTTCTGCCCGCACCAAAAAAGTCGAGTCCCTTGGGGGGTCCGACAACAACAATAATCACATTCTTTATATGTACAGTTACGTTGGTTCAGGTTGGGCGCAGCTTATGTGTCTGAAAGTTTGGAATGTGTTCTAATTGTGAACTAGCCTGTCAGAAGTATTTCCGATTATTGATACGGTTGCGCGAGTTATAATTGACTGTCAAGTTGCCAACATAGAATGATGCATATAGTAGTGACAGGTCGTTGGTAGATCTAGTGTCCATCTCGGAAGGAAGCGCGACGTTGAAGGTGTACAAGGAACGTCCGGTTATCGTAAGGTGCACATCAGGTGAACTTGCTCAGACGAAGTTATATCATCAAGCAATATAAAGCTTCGGCGCGACAGATAGGTAAGTTTGATAGTGATTTCTATGTCGTATCATGGTCCGCTAGCTATGTAGCCCCATTGTGGAGTTATCAGTCAGTCAACACGGCGCGCAAGGTAACGAAAGACATATCATTCCATTTCTATCTCAGTTGCGCTATCCATCCTAATTCTTTCCCAGGAATTTCTCATTAACTCAGGCTCAACAAATATCATGATTTAATTAGCCGGTTATTACATAATCATGTTCTTTTGATTTACTTTCTTATATATATATACTAATCTTTGCATGATGATATTTCCATGAGAGAATAACACAAATTTGATTTAAAAAGTCAAGTTGCCGGGTTTGTATTCTCAACGCTTCGAAAATAACGTGGATGAACCTACTGGAAAACTGCACATTATAATAAGATGAAATAATAGTTTTAAATTCCTAACAGACTGACACGCACAAAATTTTGAAATTAGTGTATTTCCGAAACCACTTTTCTTATCTGATAATAATGACGTTTCTCTCAGAATGGGGCCGGATGCATATAAGTGAATTATTTAACACTGAACAAATCGATGTGTTTAGCCAACGTTCCTAGGACGTTTTGAAACAAAATTCATGTCCAATTCAGGTATCCTAAAATAACATAGTTTGCAAGCAAATGTACTGTGAATGTGTCAGACATTTTACCCCTAGAATTTCCCTGTGCTGAAGTGTGGGGCAGTGTGGGCTGTATACATGGACCTATACACTTGTCGTGCCGTAATGATGGTTATTTTAAGCTGCTCTTGTTTGTTTATCAATATAAGCTCATCAGTTAAACGGATTTCAGGATAAATGTTTAGTTCATAACACCGTGTGCGTGAGACTGCCTTGAGTTCTACTCTTGAATCCAATTGTTTACTGTTTACAACATTTTAAGGTCTAAGACACTTCTTTCAATGAAGCATTGAGGCTTTCAGTGAAGCATTGAGGCATCGGTTTCCAGTTCAAGATCAAGTAAATCATTTGAATACGAACAATATATACCATATTGTTTTGATTATCCCCGTGGTGTCAACCACCATATCAGCTATCATGGGTTTTGAGACTGACTAAATTTGGATTTAGAAATCTTTTCATCTTGAGACTTTAACAAACATCTATGATAGGTATCAAACACAGTACATCTCATTTAGAGATCGTCAAAGATTAACACGTTTATAGACTCAGCGCCCAAAGGGAAGTAATTGATGTTTATGAAAGTATAACACGGCAATATCCACATTTTTTTTCTTTGGCCTTTCACATATTTTCCATCAACTAAAAATTACGGACGCATAAACATGCGTTTTTACTTTACTATTTCAACCACGTTTATGCAATTCGTATGTTTTCGTGTTCTGTTATTTTCGAATCTGTTCATTCCACGGATTCCAGTCACTAATCGCCTGGAGCTAGCTCACCGTTGGAAAACCCGGACTTTGTTTCTGCTGACCTTGCCGTAAGAATCGCATGGTAGATTGCATTGTTCTCAAGTGCAGTGGGCGGTGAAATGTCATATTCGGGGATACCTTGCTTTCTTCCATTGTGAAGCATATTGCAACACATTTAGTCACCTGGAACACAGACTTTTTATCCGAAAAACTGCTTTTATCAACCCAGAAGAAACTGCTCTCCTAGAGGGTAATATTAAGTCCGCTCCATGAACTTGTCTCAAATTCCCGACCCTTTGCCCCCATATCTATCGTCATGCGAACACGCGTACAACAGATCAGTTTAATATAGCTCACTTAACATTTATCCTCCGTCTATTGTTCTGATGACATTCTTAATTAAATGAATCCTTTGTCCATTGTATAAACGAAGGCAATTCAGTTCCTAAGATTAAAACTTGTGTATACAACTGATCTGAAAAAAGGTATTTTGCACTATTCAACAATATCGCAAACTGAAGTTCTCACTTTAAAAATATAGTTCTAAAGTATGTCTGGTACGTCTATTAATAGACTAATATGTCTATAAACCCTAATTTATCCTGGATTGCATTTAGACACTGCTGAGTGGTATGTCATAACTTCTCAACACATCGGTCAGAACATCAGGGGAAGTACAATTAATGAAAGGTTCAGCTCACGATATGCTCTAAAATACCCAAGGCTGATTCTTCTAACGGCACATGTTAATGTTATAACTTATCAGCACATGGGCGATACATAAGTGGGGACTGAAGTGTGACCTTCAAATACAAGTTCTGATGAATGCATTTCAAGTCTCGTTGCCGTGTTTGTTTTGTGTCAGTAATTCTCTAATTTTACAAGTTATAAATAAGATGAAAATATTAAGATTGCGACCTTAGAAAGAAGAGGTTAATGATATTAGTTATTAGCTCTCACTGAAACACACACACTTTCGGTCACAAACCATTTCGTTATCTATCAAAATCTATCATTGGAACTGCTCAAACCCACCGATTTTCTTTTAATGCACTGCTTTTGAAAAAACTGAAAATCTAGAAGACAAATGGCAAGGCCACAGTATTTTCGGCTAATTATTTTTCAGTTAATTTTACCAGTGTCAGTTGCATAAAAATCATCTTGCAAAAACATCCGTTTCAAGCTAAATTGATATATTGGACTGTATACTGTTTACTGAATAAAATGCAAAAATATAATTCTGTGTGTAATGCAGCGAGGCGTTGTGCTGAAACCGCACATCATTCCTAAAATCCAGGCCAGATACTTCACTCGCGCTACACTCTTTTGAAATTGTAGAATTTAGAATATCGGTCCCACCTTCTACCCGTGACCACGTGTAAAATAATTGCGGTGTTAATCAATCTGACCACAGTGCATGCTTTTAGATGTCATCGTGATTTAGGGTTTCCTCCGGTTTATAATTTAACCGTCCGGAAGTATAAAACTTGGCCGGATTAAGCCAAGGGAAATTAAAGGCCAAATATTCATTTAAAAGCAGCCACTTGAAGTTGAGCTTAGATCTGGTCACTGAATTTCATTTTGCGAGCTATATTACCGAGTAAACAGCACCCGAAGAATCAGAATTTGCACGCCACAGTTCAATGCGGACCAAATGCGCTGACACCCCAACGGGAACAACACGGCATCAAAATCAGTCTATATTTTGTGAAATTAATGGTGAGTGGGTTCATATATGCGATATATGTTGTTTGTTCTCAAGGTTTTTGTAGTCAAAAGTTTGTACAGAACAGTAATCAGTCAATTCGCACAACCACAGTACACTGAATTATACACTTGGTGAATAACTAAATGAAAGAATCCATATGTTAATGGGAAATTCGGAAATCAAGAGCTATATCCGTAACTATTCCGGACAATTATTTTCATTTTGGATCTTAGTATTTCAAACATCTACAGTTATCTGTGTTTGTGTTCGTCAATGGGCTAACGGGAGTTATATTCCGACAGGCAGTACTTATTTAAACACTTATGTCTTTACTGTCAGTACTATGAACAGTACTATAGTAACATTGTTTTATAATTGTATCGATTAGTTATTGAGTATTCATTAGTATGGTTCAATTGGACGGCTAATTAGAAACATGTTCAGTTTACTACGGTCGCAAACCTCAGTGCAAGCCGTGACTGGCCTGGCTAAATGTACCACTTTATATCACTAGTAATTTATAATACATCTGAATCTAATACAAGCTATTCATAGCCGAGATTATAATTTCTTAAGTATATATACCTATTCGTATATATACCTTTTTAAAATCACTTATGCCAAGAGGAAATATTTCAAAGAACCGCAATATATCCCTGAACAGTTTTAGAACAGGCTATAATGCGAAATTAAGTAGGTTGGTTATGGAAAAGAGAAACACTGTGAAATATTGAAATTGCATGTTTCATCACGAATAAATATTTGCTGAGTACCATTTATAGCTATTTATCCTTTCCCACTTTGAATTGCCGGATTAAAGAGACTGAGGCGGATATACAACTTCAAATATTTGAGCATTTTAGGATATAAAGCCAGATTTGCATGGGAGAAAACGGTCGGTCACGATAGAGAATGGAACGGTCCAGATGACCACATGCATTGATTGTAATCCATTGATAAACAAACTAAGTGACTAAGTAACTATAGCTAATTATGTTAACTATAAGTAACTGGCTAAGGCTAACTAGTTAACGAACGAGCGAACGAACGAACGAGGGAACGAGCGAACGAACGAGCGAACGAACGAGGGAACGAGCGAACGAACGAGCGAACGAACGAGCGAACGAACGAACGAACGAACGAACGAGCGCACGAACGAGCGAACGAACGAACGAACGAGCGAACAAACGAACGAACGAACGAACGAACGAACGAACGAGCGAACGAACGAGCGAGCGAGCGAGCGAACGAGCGAGCGAGCGGTTGGACGAACAAACGAACGAACTAACGAACTAACAAACAATAATTGAATAGCTTTCCAGCTAGCTAGCTCAGAACCAACGAACAAATGGACTAATTAATTATCTTTCCGTTGATGGCAAGAGACCGACAAATGAGTGAAACTTGTATCCGATCATATTTTACATAGGAAAGAAGAAGAAATACAACTTGTGCCGCAATCTTTGATTTCATCCGTCTGAATTTTCTTGTATTTACGAATTGCGCAATGTATCGTGCATTACGCAATGTATCGTGCAAAATATTTCTCACCAAACAGGTGATCGCGCAACGATTTTGTTCTTGAAAATCCTATGACCTCCAGTCCAGCTCACTGACAATATTAACAATATCAACTGTTCGGGCCCTATAAAGTCAAACCTTATACACGATCATATCCCAGCGCACTTGCCGAACGCTCTTCGAGAGGCAGTATATCTTACTATAAATATTTCCGGTCGAATAGCACATTAGCGATATTAGCACACTTCCAATGTTGAAGCAAAAGTAGAGCCGCGATATTTGAAATGCAGTCTGTGCAGTGTATATAGCAATTCCAGTCCCGGGCTCAGTTCCCAGTTCACCGCCGGAAGTCGAATGTCTTGACCTCCTGTCGGCCGTCATCTTATCGATGAAAGTCTAGCAGTCAGTAGATGAACCCTCTGTAGTGACCTGTCTCCGTGTTCTGGTTAGAATGTGGCTCACCTAAACGGTGTTATTAGTTTAATAAACTAGAGATCACCAGGATTTTTAACATAACAATGTCAATATAATAAATGTATTTTTTTAATGGTATGAGCTTGTTATAGCATAAGCTAAGTAGAACAATGAAGCGGCATAAAACTTAAATTTGAAAAATTCTAAAAAGTAGACTTCTTTAAAAGATTTCTAAAAATATAATGAACAACTGACTAAAAATAAAGACGGTAAAATATAATTTGTTTTGATTTAAAGTACCGATATATGATAATATCGATGTACTACCATATTGGGGACCGACTTGTTTTCTTGCCGGGTGGGAAGTTGATCAAAATTCGCGATTTGCTCACTTAACACTTTCCTGTACTGATCAAAATAGCGGTAAATGATTTACATTACAATATTCAAATAATTCAAATTTCAACTACAAACAAATAATTGTTTCACACCCACCTTTCCTTGGTCACTTGGTATGCTCACGGCCCCTCCACCCACAGTATCAAATGGTTGCCCCCTTTATGTGGTACCCTTGGTCACTTTGTATCCACACCCCACCCCACAGTTTTGAATGGTTGACTCTTTACCTTAAGCCACTTGTTATCCTCACCCCACCCCACAGTGTCTTATTGTTGGCCCTTTATTTAGCCACTTATTATCCTCACCCTTAGCCTTACCCCACAGTATGGAGTTGTTAACCCCTTACATTTAGCCACTTGTTATCCTCACCCTTACTCCACCCCACAGTATTAAATGGTTGACCCCTTACCCTTAGCCACTTGTCATCCTCACCCTTACCACCACCCCACAGTATCAAAGGGTTGCCCCCTTAGCTCCAGGCTGTTGCATTTTTCATTGGAGCTTGCGTTTGATTGATGATACGCCTCCCAGTCAGTCAATTAAGAAAACAAAGTCAAGAAAATTCAAACAAAGAAATCCATTCAGTCTCGACCGTCTCTCACAAACAACACATAGATAAGACTTGCTCATGAATGCAGGGAAAGACAACAAGAACTCAAGGTAGCGTAGCCACATACTAACAAGGGCTGTTACTGGAAAACGTACATATAATATCTTGAGGCAAAACATGTGTTCCTTGACTTTGGAACACAGCTGTTGTTTCGATGCTGGTGTATCACTGTTGGTAGTGCATTAAGTGATAAATGTGTTTGTAAGTCTGCAACAACATCGTCTCAAACTTACAACACAAATTTAGAGATATAGCAAGAAATATTTAGTTCTTTCATTAGTTTAGGGTAATTTCTGTCGGCTAGAGTATAGCTGATAGAACTTAAAATAATTATGTTTACTGCGAACGTTTCCCTAAGGCATTTTAGACGTTTCTAGAATGCTGCAGACCCTTCCATCCAAACACACAAATCTTACAAATCAATCACTGAGGATTTGTTATTATATAAAGCACAGTATGCTATCAGTATTTAACTTCGAGTTCCTTGACATTGTTTTTGTGTGTTATGGAAATTGTGACAAAACGTTGTAAATTGGATTTGGGCTGTGAGTGAAAGATATCCCTGATTGCGCATGCGTATTATCAGTGCTAGCACACGATCACAACAATGATGAGTGATAAGTTATTTCATCATTAATCTAACAGAATATTGTACAACGCATGTGTTGATACATACAGACGTGTACTCATCAATAACTCTTTGTTTTGCATTGTAGAAATGACTTCAGCAGAACCTCTTCCTGCCGACATGGGACTCTTTCTGGACGAAAATGAGGACTCGTGGGATTTAAACTTCCACAATTTATCCCAAATTGCGCATGACTTGACCTCATCGCGAGTGAATACGTTAATAGGAAACCTGAGGAAGGACGGGACATATGAAGTGCCTCTGTTACGCAAGCACTTGGATAGTGGGGCACAGAAGCCTCTTCACACAAGAACGGCCTCGTACGTGGATAAATATTTGGTTCCTTTTTTAGACACTTGTAAGAAGGGTGCCCGTCGAAATCGTTTGGTAGAGATTTCGTGCACGCTAACTGGTGCTGTGGCGCCAGGCTTTCTGTCAGTGGATGCGGCTTTGGCACATGCGTGCTTCTGTGCCTGGCTGTTCGTCTTAGATGACGCATGCGTACTCTTAACAGAAAAAATCGATGCCCACCATTGTCCATCTGAAGACTGGTACGGTGACTATATGCAGCAACTTTTGAACTACTTCGAGTTATGTCTCGATGCCGGTTGCAATTCGAACTCTACCTGCCCCAAACGACCGTCACGTGACCAATTAGTCAATACATGGTCGCTGCAAAAACAAACTGAAATGTCAGCAATCCGTGATGCATTGCACGCTTTAACATTGCTTGGCCCGGCGCTGTTTGCTGCAGTGCAGTTGATCGTGCGTGTAATCGGCGAGGAGAGCCTGGAGCGAGTCAGACAAGAGATAGTGAATCATCTGAAGGCCAAGAAGAGCGAAGCCCAGCAGGCGCCGTCAGATGTTCACTGGTATTATGAACAGCACAGCAACAGTGGAGCCCTGAAGCCCTGCCTCGAGATCACTTTAGCTGCATGCCTGCACGAGACAGGTACGCAATGAGACTAATATTATTACTTTTTTTTTGGCTCTGACGAAGGGCTAACGCTCGAAACGTCAGCTCAAACCTACCACCCTCACGGCGAACAGCATAACATCAACTCCTACAGCTGATTAAATCAATCTTGATTTGACGTACTCGCCGACGTAGAATCCCTAGCTTTTTTCAAAACTAGTCTACCAGAGTTTAATATATCTGTATACTTTATGATATCGATTCTCATGGGGTGAGGGGGAGGAGAGGGGGGAGTGCCACAGAATGATGTTATCTTGAAGTTCCCCAATTATCAAAAGTATGAACATACCCCAACCAATGTGTATCGGACCGTGAACCTATTGAGTTTTAATACAATTTTTTGACAATTAAAGTTTTGAGGATTTTTTTTGCGATGTTAAGTTAAAAGGATCCAATGTGGCAGAACTGAGTTTAATTCTGGAAAACCAGGATTTTAATAAAGTTTTTAATGTTTTTTTTCTATTCTTGATTTACAGGTTTAGACCCAGACCAGTTGTTCACCTTGTCGCGTCTCGGGAAGACGCGCGTGTACTCGGCCGAGGACACTGGAAGCTGCTGTGCAACACCATTCAGAGCAGCCATGCACTACTGTAACTACAGCGTGATCAGTGCGAACGAGACTTCGTTTGTGAAAGACATTGGCAACGCCGAGGAGTCATTGCTGGCGGTGAAAATACACCAACAGCTTGCGTCTAAAGGCTTGGACACTTGTGGGCTGGACTTGCACACACAAGCTGGCCATGGAGACATTCTTTCGAAGTATGCCAGCAGTAAACATGCGTTTAACGCAACGAAACAAATTGTGGGCGAGATACGACGACACATGAACTTAATGTTAAAGGCCTGTGAACATCTTCTCAGCGCAGCTAATGACACTCAAGATCTTGCTGTCATGGCAAGTGCGCGAATTGCTGTTATGGTGTTTGTAAAATGTTCATTTGGTTATTATTTATTTAATCCGTATTCAAAGCGATACTGCGAGTCTTTTCCAGCGCTGAAAGCAGTGTTGGAAAATGACAAAGAGTCGTTCAAATCTGCCGTTAATGCACATCGTGCAACAAGATGAGAAATATCAGTTGTTAAGGAGCAGAGCATTTGCTACTGTGGAGGGGAGAGGGGGGGTTGTAAATAAATAACTTAAATGAATCATGGGTTTACTTCCGAAAAAACTAAATTTGCCCCAAAATAATTATACTCACCCCCACAGTAGCCAATGGTCTAGCTCTAACTAGAACCTTTTTATCCTCGGAGACCAAGGGCCAGTTCGCCGGGGGGGAGAGACATGAGAGAGTTTCGCGTCCAACTTC
>JANUFV010051221.1:0-11175 GCA_024757865.1 Epizoanthus scotinus
TTCCCAATGGGATAGGGCTCTGCGTGTTAAGGTCTTTGTAATGTTCACGAGGTTTGAATCGCTATTGTGTACTGTACCATGTATTACGGTTTATAGCTTGTAAACAGGTAATACATGCGGTCGGTGAGAGTTCGTTCCCAATGGGATAGGGCTCTGTGTGTTAAGGTCTTTGTAATGTTCACGAGGTTTGAATCGTTATTGTGTACTGTACAATGTATTACGGTTAATAATTTGTAAACAGGTAATACATGCGGTCGGTGGATGTACAAGGTGTGAGGAAAGGTGGCGGGGGGCATAAATAAGCTCTGCGAAGCGTGGTTTTAAAGAATCGTGGTTTATAAATCAATATGTTGCTGAGCAACTTAAAGAGTGTTTATCTGATTGCTGTGGTTTGTGGCACGGCTTCTTGTTTGTATTCAGATTTGGGTGAGTGACGTCACTGTCATAAGTGTTAAGAACCTCCAGAGCTCTTATCATCAAGGAATGGAGCTCACGTGCAGAGGAGATATTCCAACCGTGCTGCCACAAATAGAAGACATATGTTTATTTTAAAGAATGAATCGTTTGTTTGCATGCTCAGGTGCTATGGTAAATTGCGCGCATGCTGATATTTTTTTAAATCTCGAGTTATTTCAAGAGCTTTCCTGACTTTGAAAATCACCTTTTTCCGCCTTGTGTTTGAAAGAGATTGAAATGTTTTGAAACTGACAGATGAAATGTTCATGAAGTGGTGAATGAACACGAAAACTCTCTGCAGTATGTTGAAACCCGCGCTTTCTCGTGTCTTGCTCTTGTTTGTTTCAGTAACAGTAACTGCCAGAAAGCACAGTTCTTGGTTCTTGTCATAAAGTTCTTCAATGTTCCACTAGAAATAACGTGTTCCACTATAACGTGCACAAGCCTCTGGTTGGAATCAAGGCAGGCACCGGTCCAAGCATTAAAAAAAATACTAGAGCTAATTACACTCAAGTCAAGTAATTCCTCAAGATCATTGGCGACATAAATGTCGTCATCCTGGAGCGAACACAAACGTAAACAAACACGCTTCCAAATTGGATTTGCGGTTGCATTTCTAATTCTGTCGATAATTCTTGTGGAGAGTTGCCGAGGCCAGGCGTGCGCGCGCGGTGCTGCTAATCGAGACCGTCCTAGCTGATGACAGCAAACAGTAAATATATTATGTTATTACTTATTCACACCTGTCCTGATAAAGGAGCATTGGAACACAACTGACGATTGACGACTTGAAGCAGATTCGCTTTCAGCTCCCCACGAGCCTTTGCCTGGAATTCGCTTGCAGGTACATAACTATCCCACATGTCAGGGGGAATATAGTCTGTTCAGTCTCAGCCTGGGTTTCTGTCGATAATATTGTCAGCTTCGTCTGTGCATGACACCCTGGCAAAGTTTATGGTCAGGATCAATTAATACAATTACTGTAATCGACTACAGCTAGCGTTTCGTATTAGAAATCGATTACAGACAGTCCTTTAAAAGTAGTTAACACGCCTTTATTAATGCAGTATTTGAGGGGCCAGTGAGGCTAACAGTGTAAAAACAACACAGATGCGTGTGTATGTGTCTGCATTGCTTTTGACAACAATTGCTGCGTGTTGAAGTTTACACTTCATACATCAAAAGTCAAATGTAGTCTTGATTAGATAATATTTATATATTTTTTTAATCTGCTTGAAAATAGACTCATATTTATAAAGTTAAGAGAGGCGAGTTGCTTGTAATCAGTTTTCACTCTAGAGACTAGAGCTTAGCTTGATAAAAAGCAGTCCTTGCCCTTGGCGGTTAGCAATCCTTAAATGACAAACTACAATACTTGGAGCGAATCAAGTTCCTTTGGTACTTGAATCTTTAGCCAAGACCTTCGACGAAAACAAATATCACTTTTGACCAGTTCCAGATCCTATGTTAAAACGTTTCAGATGTGACCTATCCGCGTGGCCTAAATTTCGCAGTTGTTGCTATTTTATCGGATTAACTGCAGAGTTTTCTAACACAAGAATTTTGTTGTTTTATGATAGACAGCATTCTTACAACGATCTGCCCAGTTCTTATAAGCTCTCGTTCATTTACACTAATTAATCCTATTTCATATTTATCTACATCTTTCTAGTCTTTGTCCAACTTATATAAACAATGTCAGTACTTGTAATTTCATAAGTGCAGTGTCTGTAGCTCTCATGAAACCAGCCCACAACATTACAGTACCATATTTTCACGTTCTAACATGTAGTTCAACCTGTCCTTGTGTCTGTACACGAACTAAAACACAGCCAATACATCTACTCCCGGTAAAGTACAAATGCGCCGTCCAGACGCGTTTACAAGCCGTCGATCGTACCCGCAGTTCTATCGAACAGGCAGAGCTCCTGCGAAGTAAATTAGGACTCGAACGTTCTTGAAATGTTCCGTTTCATTACGTTGGGCGTTTTCAGCTGCCAGTAATTACACCTGAAGACACAATAAAAGCAAAGATAAGAAGAGAAATGGAAGAGACGGCCACATGTTTAGCACACTGTATCCTGTTTTGCGAGCACAAGTTCTGATAAGAACAGCATCTGGCTAAAATCTGACTACATCCTAGTCAGGTATTAAATTGTTGGCGAGGCTGCGATGAACGAATTCAGTATGCTTTTGTGACTGTTTCTAGAAGCGCATCTGGTATATCGCAGAACCTACTGCCATCCGCGGTTTTCCCGCATTTATGTGAAGTCCAGATTGAGCGGATCTTCACGCTTTGATTAAATTAAAAATAGAATTTATTTCTTTACCATGCGCTTGATTCGCATAGCTGAGAAGAGACGTTACCCAGCCACTGAATCTGTCGGCTAGGACAAGCTCAGACGTGAATTATAGAACTACTAATTCCTCGTAAAGCACAAGTCAATCACTGAGTCACCTGCAAACTGGGTCAACAAACTAGTAACAAACTGTTAGAACAAACTTGAAAACAAACTCAAAAGTAATCAGCTGGTCCTAACTGCGGGGTACTTCAATTAGAACAGAAGTTTCTTAAATTAAGAAAACGCGTTTACCAGACAAACTATGAGTAAAAGACACATCATATATACCCGCTGCATTTGTATATGTGATTAAGGGAAAAGCGAAGAAACAGATAATGAGTAAATAGTCATTACATGCCCCGACTAAGGCACCGCGCTTGAATCCTAACTGTGCACGCGCCAGAAGCGAAACTTGGCTTTTTAATAACACATGCCAGATGGAACATTATTCAATATTTTATCTACTTATGGAAAACGAATCCTGGTGTTTTGTAAGATCGACTGTGCCAGGGATGGCAAGGATTTCTCATCACGTTCGGAGTCGTGTTGTCTTTTATACCAGTGTTTTCAGTATTTCTTGTTTGTTTTTCGAACCAGCGCCACTTGTAAGGTATGCAAAGGAATTCGTGATCGGTATAGAGCGTGTAAAACGTTTGGGTATCGCTCGTAGCGCCTGGAAATGGTAGATTTAAACAGTTTGGGGAGGACAGCCGGATTTCCTATTAGCCATGGATAGAAAATAGGATAAAACGTCTTCGCGTCTCGCATCATAGCTTAGTTTAGAAACTTAAGAGGTTGGTTTTATAGTATTTATAGTATACTCATTCCTTGTCAGTTTTAAAATCGGTTCCCTCGGTGCTATAATAAAACATGCAACTGAACTTAACTAAGTCTTAAAAAAGTTGACAAATAAAGCTGAATATCCAAGAAACAAGCACATTGATAAAGTCACGTAGACTATGATATACCTGTGGGTCCGTTCGATTGCTTGGGAGATCGCTCAGAGGAACTCGACTTGTTCTCGGAATTGTCTGATCCTGTGTGTGTCGAGCGATTGGCTGCATGTCTAGAGCGTGCTGAAGGTCTTGTATGTAGTCGATAACATACTGCAGTATCTCGACTTTCGTTAGGCGTCTGTTGGCTGGCGCATAAGGAACCATCTTTTTCAGTTTCTCATAGCAGTCATTCATATTATATGTGCGTCCTTGCTCGAGATCAGGAGATCTTGACCTGCCAGCTCGAGAAATGTTGGCCGATGTCTGAAGAGTTGAGTGTAAGGCCGCCATGTAAGGGCAAAGGTTCGGGCTTGATTTGTCCTCTCCAGGCTTCATCTTGATTCAGTGTTCGCAAAGTACGTGGCCTTAGTTAAACAACAGATGCGTCTTGTAAAGCAGTGAAGGTATTCTGTAGTACGGTGAACGGAAACTTCTGTGTTTTATCCCAGTGCGAGAGAAGGCTTTAGCCGCAGCTGTGTAAACGTGCTGACAGAACCTGGCCAATCACACACGATCGTCTTCAAGCTGCCAAACAACTTGTAACCATCAAAATGCTGCTCTTGAGATGTCAACGACGGTAATACTCGAACCAATTAAATTCGTGCTTTGGGATAAAGCTGTCAAAACTCTTGTTCTGTGTGGACAGACAATTTTTTTTATTATCCTTGAAGTTATATAAAACTGGATGGAAACTATAGTAGTGATGGCAGGCCGGGATGCCCGGGCGGTTTACTCTCAAATAACGTTACATGAATTCTTCAATGGTTGTCGGGTTTGGAAAAGCAGATGTTTGTGTTGTTGGTTTAAATGATCAGGAAATGTCCATAGGCCAGATGCTAGTTTGATTTATATAACCATATCTCTCTCAAACCCAGTGACAATGCATATCAATTACCCGCCAAAATACCAGGCGTCACCGACTGTTCCATCTCATTTGGCGCCAAAACGCCGGGTTTATCCACACACTGCCACTCAGCAGTGTTACTCCAAGTCACAGACATTGGTGAAAATATCATCTAATATTTCCCTTCGTGAAATCATTTGAATAATTTGATTATTTGATAACCAATTCTCTAATTATTTTAACTCGTTGTTTTGCTTTAATGCAGCTGTGTTTGACAGCGGATTTTAACCTACTGCATGTGTAGCGTCCAGATACTGAGATAGGCCATCGAGAATTGAACGGAGAACACGTCTTCGATTTCAACAAGATTTCGAACGCCTAGCCATCACGCTGAGCGGAGTTACACCACCGCACAACACCAGTTTAAAAAACTGATTACTTTTGGTATGTGTTTAAGCGATTCAAGTTTACATTAAACTATTAAAATTAGAAATCGTATTGAAAACGCTTAGGAATGCGGAGTAAAGAGCATTTTTTCGCCTACTTAGTAATGTGTATGGCATGACATGACTGAAGAACTTCAAAACATGTCTAGCTTTCAATGGTTCTGGTATATCTATTTCAACTTTTAGGTGCATCTGCATTTCCCTATGTTTGTATGAGATTACGGGCAAGCGACTGACATAAACGGAAACTCGTTCAGACTGAATCGTTAATAGAATTTGATTATGCTGAGGATTACACAGTAAATCTGTTGTGTAAAGAACACAATTAATTTCAGTTTGAAAATCAGGAAGCCATGAATTAAGAATTAAAGGTAATTCAACGTGTATTCTTTATCGATCGTCGTGAAATGCTGGTTCAAGTTCACCATGTTTGGCCTTATGGAAAGATATTCACAAGTGAATGAAGAATTCAAACTGTGTGTAAGTAGGCCATTAATTGAAGAAGCTTTCAAGAACAGAAAGAATTTGTTCTTAGTTGATATTCTGGCCTTTTCAAAAGCAGACGTTTTGAGATATAACAATAAGGTGTTTGCATTATAAAGTTCGTAAGTCAAAGTTGCACCGCAAGCGAACAGACATTAAACACACTCTGTCTATTTTTCGACGCTCTTGATAATGTTGCTTTGAGAGGCGGAGTTTGGTTTATAAACTAAACATGCTGTGTAAATTTTGTTTGCAATTATCTAATGAACATAGCAAAGTTTACATTCACGGCTCCGGAGGTCATTCTATCAACTTCATTCACGGTTGGAGTTTTGACACGAATTCGTTTCAAACACTTGTTCATTTTTGGAAAAAGCTAGTGTGAGTACCTTTTTATTTCTTAACCAATTTTGCTGTTTATTGAGCTAAATGATGTGAAGAAACGCAACGAAAAGCCAACACATGGCTAGACATGTCAGGGCCCCTGCTCTTTCTCGCTCACAGGAATTCAAGTACGGATTAACTTTTAACAGCGCTCTCGCTTCCTGTCAGCGGTCTCACGCCTACCACCCGCCACACACACGTCTGGAAACACGACACCAGGCTGCTCCAACTCGCGCTCGAGATAAATGATAAAGAGAGAATGTTTATTTAGTTTACAATCTAGCTGTAAATCGGTGTAGTGTGAATACCTAGAGCTCAACCTATTTTAAATACAAAAAATACTTATTTCATAATATAATAATAATATAATATACCATTTAACAAAAGTTTCAATGGTTTACAATTTAGCTGCTCGGCTTATGTTCAGTGGAAGGCGACTTGAAGGTAACTGCAATACTGAAATAGTTTTAACATTTCAAATGCAAATAAAGAGAACCTGCATGTTATTATAAATTTTGTGGGACAGCTTTAGCCGAGCTACACATCTATTTGAGAATCGTGAGTGAGTAAACGAACCCCAAGCGCGTGTACGCAATGGACCGCATTCTCCGGAACTTATTCCAGTGGTATTCGCCTTTGTCGCGGCTCAGTAAACCGGTTGAAAGAGAAAAGTCCTTTCACTGTTAGCTTGCACGAACATTTTGTATCCGAATTAATATCAAGTGCTCCCTTTTCAGTTTTTTCTTGTGAGAACCATTTTTATATAAAGGCATGCTAACAACAAACCCATGAGTTTGGCTAAGGACAATGTTTTCCATTTGCGTTTCGAAAAGGGGAGATACTTTTATCAAATGCTGCTTTCTATAGCTAGCTATACTGGGGTTTTCCTTTTTTGAACAGAACAATAGTTAAAAGCGTATCTCCAAATTCAACTCTAAGACAACAATGTTAAAAGTATTGTTGACATGTTTTGTATCCGTCGAATAAATCGTTTAATAGGATTTCGTCTATTCTAGGGCGTTTTTCAGTTATTAATACGATTACGAGAGAAACAGAACATTTCATATTTTAAAGTTTCTGTTTTAGATGAAATCCTGAGATTGGACAATTAATGTTTCCTCTGACTTTTCGATTTTTTGTTTAATTAAAATAGCAGAAAAACAAAACTGTTGAATTTTGATTAAATATTAAAGTGCAAAGACCGCCAATGTTTTGTTTCTAATAAAACATAAAAACTATTATGTGTCCTTCTAGCTCCAATTAATCTACGTTTATTATTTTCATTATGAAGCAAAGATGTAACTGGAATTTTACCCATTTGACATGGCTCTATAATCTCGTAAACAATTATTTATTTAAGAAGGAAATGAAAATGTCACAGCACTAACAAAATATGGGTTAGTTGTAGCTACAACACTCGTTAAAGTGGTAGGAAGTTTGTTTATTATGGAACGGAAGATTGAGAAGTCGCTGGGAGAAATTCAATTTAATTTAATGGTCTCATTGACTACAAACTTGTGTTAAGGTTCAGTGTTGAGGAACGAAGGGATTGTCGCCCAGAGGTGTGAGAAGATACTTCAGAGGTCGAAATACAGTAAAACCCCACGTGTAAGAACCTGCAATGTTTAGGCCAGGCTGAACAGGTGCTTAGAGTATTTGAAGCATAGGACGAAATAAGCCTGTTTAGGTTCTCAAATAGGTTCTTCTTTTTTTCAAAGAGTGGTGCAGGTCATATAACTTTAAATACAGATCTATCACATAGCTGTGGTGTAAACGTTTCTAGATTTCAGACATTAGATTCATGAACTACTGCTAAACAGTGAATTTAAACAATACAAACAGCAGTAAATATCACTTCTTAGAATGTATTAAGTTGTATTGATGAGTCTGATGTCTGCACTCTATAAAAAGTCTGTAACAATTTCTTCAAGCATTGAAATTTAATGTTGGAGTTAAATACAGTACAATGTACCCCGAAGCACACTTATTTGAAACTGTCTCACTGCTACGCCTTCAGTTATATTTTCAGTACAGTACTACTATAACTGCCTGTAACTGACTTCCCAAGTAGGAACCTTTTTAAAGTTTCAGGCTGAATAGGTTCTTGTAAAATGGGTGTCTAAATGGCAAATTTCAGACAGTAGGTTTTTATATATACATGTACGTGGGATTTGACTGTATTCGTTAGTAAGACCGGCCATCGGAAGTGAACTTGACACAATTATCCTAGAAGCATTAATTTCTAGATGTTATGAAAATAAATAGAATCCATTAACGTAGTATAGAATTTCAGTGAGAAATGTCACGAGCTTGATCAGAAGAAGAAAATTAAGATTTGTATATCGACTGAATAGACCAACGTTTTCAACTCTGCAAATATTTAAGGAAAAATTAGCGAGCAGGCTTAGGCACTTGGAAATAATTTCAGAAGATCCTATAAAAAAATACCTGTTAAAATGTTTTTATAAAGAATATTTATAGCATGTTCTAGCAAAGTATACAAGCTGCTGAACACTAAATATTTATGAAAGTATAAGATAAACAAAAGGTTTTGATTTGGTTTTTAAGACTGAAAACTGTCGAAATTTGAATATAAATCTTCAACATTATTCTTTTTCGTGCTTCATTTGAGCGAAAACAGCATCTTTTTGTTACTTTTCTCCATAACTGGATAATGGCGGTAGAACAGTTTCTGGCCTCTCGCAATAAAAGACATTGATCGGTGTTTAATCTCAGAATTGCGGATACAAGCTGCCTCAATCCAAAGAACAAAATATCAAATACGAAACAAAGACTGATATAAGGCCCTGTACCGTGGAAGAGGTGATACTTTGATCAGCAGAAAAAGTGAACACTTTCGTCAATATCTGTTTGTGTGCGTTTGTTTGTGTGTTTGAGTTCGCGTTTGCATTGTGTTTGTTTGTTTGTGTGTTTGTGTTCGCGTTCGCGTTTGCGTTCGCATTCGCATTTGTGTTTGTTTGTTTGTTTGTTTGTTTGTGTGTTTGTGTTCGCGTTTGCATTTGTGTTTGCGTTCGCATTCGCATTTGCGTTTGTATTTGTATTTGTATTCATGTTTGTGTTTGTGTTTGTGTTTGTGTTTGTGTTTGTGTTTGTGTTTGTGTTTGTGTCTGTGTTTGTGTTTGTGTTTGTGTTCGTGTTCGTGTTCGTGTTGGTGTTCGTGTTGGTGTTCGTGTTTGTGTTTGTGTTTGTGTTTGCGTTTGCGTTTGTGTTTGCGTTTGCGTGTGTGTTTGGATCAAAACCGTCTCCAATTATTGTAAAGCAACTCGGTTACGGTTATATATCTGGTTAGTTTAGTTTGTTTTTCAGCTGATCATAATATCACTGATTGCTTGCAGTTGTTCAGTAATGTTCTTTAGATTATATTGTTGGAAAATGTTGGGAAATGTTTGCAATATCTTCAGAGAACATACAGGACAATTCGAGAAATCGTCGAAATTCTCGCAAATTCTCGTCCTTTCCACTGATATCTTCACGGTCATGAAATATTGATTCTATTAGTGGTTTAGGAGATGATTATATGATCCCGGCCAGCTGGCCAGCTCGATTTTTCGAGATCCCGGCGTCTTCTTTTAAATTAACCACAATAAAAGTTGACGTCGCTATTACACGACAACCAGGCTATATCCGGCCGGCATTCCGGCTACACGAAGTTGGGATCCCGCCGAACCTGACCAGGCCGGTTTTTCTATGTATTAGCAAGACTTGCCAGGCGCCTGAACCAGTCCGTCTAGTGAACCAGCGAGAAGGCAGCGGTTAGCTCATGCGCAGATGCCACATTTTAGCGATCCATTTTAGCGGTGAAAGTACTTCCCGCCAGGTCGTCCCGGGCTGGCTCGTTCCATGTAAACCCGAGCTGAAATACATCCCAGCAAACCGAGTTGCCCCAGCTAGCCGGGAACAAGATGCACATTCAATCACGAATACTATATTTTTTTCTCAAAACATACATATATATTCTCCAAAGTTAAAACATTTTAAACAACAAACAAACAAGCAAACATATTCTGTGGAGACTTTTCAAGGAAACCTTGCTCGCGTGTAACACTCTTATTCATGCATAGTGTCATTGAAATAGTCGTGACACACTAGTCTGACCTATGGGCGTGCTTAGTACTGCCATGAAGGTTTCTGACTCCCAGCGGGAAGGTCCCGGGTTTAATCCTCACTGCCTTGCCTCGGGCTGTATCAGGATAGAAGAGCTTTATTGTGGTTTGATAAATTATAATTGCAAAGATACGGGATTATGTATGCGATTTAAGATTGCAAAGGGGTTCATTTACACCCCGACCCCTAAGTAACTCCCCTGTGTATTCATGCTACCTGGGTTCGCCACACTGTCCGTGGTTAGGAACATTAGGCTGTTGGTATAGTCTCATCACGTTCTATTGCGAGACTTTCATAAATATAAATGAACCTCGGCACTAGTTGGTAATTTAAGAGTAGGTTAATGCCGTCTGTCACTTCACGGGAGCTGATCCAGGAATTTCTGAAAGGGGGGGGGGCGGGGGTATGAGAGGAAAAGCAATAGACCCTAGACCCAAGATGGTATGGACTCTGAAAGACCTTTTTAAAAAATGCTTCCAAGGCCGGGGGGGTTGCAGCCCCCTTAACCCTCCCCCTGGATTCGTCTCTCTTTCATCTCTACATACAATCTTTTCCATCTCGCTGTAGTGCCCCGAAAAGACGAAAAGAGACCACCAACTACGCATAACTCCAGTTGAATTGGATCAAGGCCGCCACATCCCCCTCTTCGAATGATAATAGTGGTAGACATACGGAGTGCGCATGCGCTCGTACTCCAGGCCATGCTCCACAATGCTGTCCATTATGTCCCAGTCTTCTCCTCCCCAGCCTTTTCTTTGCTTCACAAATCCGCCAATTCGGTCCCAGTCCTCCTTATAGATTCCAATCGGCCCGAAACCGTTATTTTCCCAGAAACCCGCTGGGTCGCTAGAGGACCTGCCACAAGCCAAGCGGACAATTACAGGCGCAAAAACCATTTTGTTCTTGATGCAGTGCTGAAATGAAACACACAGATCAATTAATAGTGCTGAGGTGAATCGTCCAATTTAACATACTAAAGAGTGTCTGGCCTGGCCAGAATACCTGCCTCTAGCAAGGCATGAGCCATCACGACGCTTACGGTCTAGTGTTGCCCCTCTACTAACTATTCCCCTAATTAGGGGTACTTTCCAGGACTCAGC
>JANUFV010051332.1:0-11172 GCA_024757865.1 Epizoanthus scotinus
AAATAAAAAAAATAAAAAAATTAAAAAATTAAAAAAATTAAAAAATTAAAAAATAAAAAAATAAAAATGAATGCGCCACCTACTTGTTGTCACGTGTTTGAGTACTCGCTCGGCCTGCCTGACCTCCCGCAGAAGCTGTTCTCGCTGGGTGAACGTCCTGGGTGGGGTGGGGTTGAGGAGCCTCTCCCGGACCTTACACCAACAAATGGTAAATAAAAATAAATAAATTTAAAATGAAAGGTAAAGAGCGAGGGAGAAAATTGAGTACAGTAGGAGGTGCTGGAAACACGTGGAATGTTATCTAGATTGACTTACGCAATAGTTATAACAATAACAATTATAAGAATAATTTTGAATTTTATTGTAATTTTAGAACTATATAGCACTTGAATTGTTATTTGAAACTAGACTAATTTCAAAAGATCATTGTAATGTGAATTTGAAAAATATTTTATTGATATGTGCGCAATAAAAATGAATAAATTATTATTTCAATAATGATAATAACAACAACAACAGTAATAACGCTAATGGCAAAAAAAGAGAAAAAACGCTAATAACAACAACAACAACAGGATCTGTAACAATGACAACGATAACAACAACAACAATGATAATGATCATAATAACGATAATAGCGTTAATGACAATACACTGTCCTAAATTCACAATACTAACAGGTTTGAGTTGTGGTATGTTCCTAATCAGCTGCATGGTCAGGCTGTGGACGCCCCTTAGAGCCGCCTGCGGGGGTTCACCATTGATCTGGGGAAAAGCACAAATTGAGAAGTGAGATACCATCTGATAGTCAGTACATGTATCTTGAGTGCTTTCAGTTCGTTTCTTGACGTTGAACACTGCGAGACCAACCTCCATTTCTTTAAATATATTATTTGCAGTGTACTGTCTTGAATTTCAAACTTTCAAACGTTCAAACTCGAAAACACTGCCAGTTAAGTTTTGCATAAGATGCATCATCCATATCCTAGGAAGTGGAATTACCGTGTACGACATACATTTTTTTTTGCGATTAGGCAAATTTTGTGTCTGGCGGGAATTTTTTGCGACTTGGGATAACCTAAATTTTCTGACGGGAACTTTTTTTTTTGCGGTTTGATGGAAAATGATGTCACAGGAAATAAAAGAAAATGGCAAAATTTTATAGATTTGTGTATCTTTCGTAGGGACGAAACGCTAATAATCACACTCCGTGTGTGTAAAACCATTGAGTTTTGCTCTGTGCAGGACAACAAGGGTTGCCGCTTGTTTTGTACTTTCCTTCGAGTTCCTATAAAAGTAGAAAATTTGGGTTTTGTTTTTATGGAGTTTATTTTTGCGGAATATTTTTTGCGGTAAATAATTTTTGTGGGTACATTTTTTTGCGAATTGTCCAGAAACCCTCGAAAATCGTGAAAATAAACTCCCACGAAAAAGTCCTACATGGTATTAACTTGTAGTCGTTGCCACCCGCATTCCCCACACTATTGAATGAAAGTGTACACGAAGCCTACCATGGTTCTCCTGAGCTTGTGCCTTTGAGACTTTATGTCCCCCATCAGCCTCTCATGCAGCGTCAGTTCACATGCTCTCTTCCTGTTCTCTCTCACGCTTTCTTGTTCCACCTACATAGCACATGTGATTAGATGTCATTATCATATCCAGGGAAGTCTGTCCACTATGGATGCTATGGTGATCCCATCCTCCCTCCTGGATCAGCCCGTTGATGTTATTGTGAACACCATCATCGTAATCCCAACTCCTCTCTTCCAGGATTTCAGGAAGAGAGCCGCTTCCTTCTTCTAAAACACGGTAAGCAGGGCGTTCAATTCTCTACATATGTACTAAACCGTTGCAGCTGTTTTAAAATATACCGACCGTATATGGATGTTACTGCAGTGAAGTTCGTAACCCACGACACTTTTGTTAATGTTGTAATGTATGAAGGGCAGAAGCTGTTTATATGACGATGCTACAAATGTTATTGAAAAGCTCTGAGATTCTCACTAATACAATGCCAAATCACACCTAACCTCTGAGAGCTCCCAACAACGCACATAACTACTTCCTACTACCAAGAATACGTTTGTACTGTACAAAGTGGCTGAATGGAGTAGTATTTGCCATGGAAAGGAAGTGAAGGGAGTAGTTGGGATGTAGAGTGATCTGTACCTTTTCCAGCCGGTACTTTGTGCTATTGAGTTCATGCATGACCTGCAGCCACGTGCCCGCCTTGTATGGAGACAAGAGTGAACACGATCGTCAGTATTGACACGTTGTGAAGTTCTTTGAGTCTCTATTCCTACCTACCACCTGAGGGTCGGGGACATTTCTGTTTTTCAGCTCGCTTCCCTGTAAGAAAGCAAAAATATAAAGTTGTTGTTTTCCATTGGGATAGTATAGTGCACGTACAACTACAAGTCTCTTCAGTGTTTGTGGGATGCTATATGTGTGTCGATACATGGTAGGTGTGTGTGTGTGTGTGTGTACGTACTGATGTCTTGTGTATTTGTGTGCACTGGGGGCGTGGATGAATATGAGGCGGGGGACCTGAACAAGATAGATTATCACTGCTATGCTGGCTGGGTACACCTCAACACCCTGGTGTAACCTGCACCATTCCCCGGATGGTAACATAGAAATACGAAGTGGGGGTCGGGTGGAGGTCAGCCGGCTTTTTCCCACTATACTTATAGCCGAAGTCGGCCAAAATAGAAATGATCCACAGAGAGTCCAGCCGAGGGCATTAGACAACACCTTACCTCGCAACTCTGTGAAACCTTGAGAATCACGGACTCCAGGTGTTTGGCTTCTGTCACCATACGGAATAGAACGTCTCTGTAGTAGATCTCTCCTATGACACCACTTTCAAGGTGTTCGGTGCACAACTGGGAGGCGGGAATATTAGGAGAAACAGTAAAAATAAATTATTATTGGAGAACCCCGCAGTGGATATTGATGGTCAGGGGCAGGGGCGTAATTTTTTTTCAGGTAATCAAGCATAAGCTGAAAGGAGAAAAGAGGGGGAGGGGTGCCTCAGAAATATTTGGGCAAAATATTTGCGAATGAATACCGAACTTTCCTTGGATGATTTATATGGAAACTACAGTTTCCATCAGGATTTGTTACCACTAAATATGTGACGGTATGTTGGAGAAATCACACCATTTGTTGTGGCATACTACCAAGAACAGTGGTCAACTCCTCGAGTACAGCTAAGGAAGAAACATTTATTGATATGTTAAACATTTTTTCAGGCACGCCATGGCGTATTGGCGTCGAGGTAGCTATGCCCCTGAGGGAATAGAGTCTGCTGGAAAGTGCCAAGAAGCTCCATGTATTTACAAATATACTCATGCAAATTCTTACAGATAAGATGGCCACAGAACGTATGGAAGTTAGGGACTTAAATAGATAGAGAAGCTATCAGAGTATATTTGTTAAGAAGGGAAACAACGACATTGCAAGGACGGCACTATTGTGGATCATAGAGGGTAAAATGAAAATATGAAGATCAGGGATGACGCGGAGAAGATCTGCCGAAATGGAACTATCAAAAGGTCCAAGAGCGAAACAGTTTGGGTCAAAGGCCCAGGAGATGACACAAGATTGTCGGGGATGCACTATTGAGGTCTAATGTCCAATAGACCCTTCTCATGTTAAGAATGTCGATCCACATCCTGATGTTAGTGCTTTAGGGATTTTATCTAAAAAAAACGGCAACATTGGCAAAGATTTAAAAACAATTAATTAGTTTTACTTACTAAAGTAGTTTCATATTCTATTGTAAAGTTTTATCTAATTCAGTTTTTTAGCTGTAATTTTAAAATTGTAATAAACCATCTATCTATCTATCTATAGAGAATGTATCGCAAATTTGACCTCGACAGGCAGTAAAATTCGCCCTACATTATCTGTAAATAATTTTGTTTTTAAAAACTTCGTCAGTGTCGTAGTTGTTTAGATAAAATGCTCAAATTTTCGCTGCTTACCAACTTTCATTTGCTCTTTCTATTTCTGGCATTTTCAAAGCGCTAACATCAGAATCTCCACTGGACTTTCTGCCCCACCCCACACCCCCAGGGACATATGTAAACGTGCATTCCAACCTGTAATATTGGGATGAGTTTGGATCTTCCATCTCCATCTTCAGTGATGCCTTCATCAAGCACATCAGCCACCATTTCTTGTATGAGGTTCTCCAGTTCATCACTAAGCTGTCGTTCTTCATCTTCCCTGATGCCATAGTCAAGAGCCTGGTATATACTGCTTCCTAGACAGTAAATAATCTGTACATATACCATAACATGTCAGTATTCACGAACAATAGTAGAGTTTGATATTGACTTGATATTGACTTGTTGAAAAACTGCCAAATGTTCTACATAATGTTTGTATTTATTTATAACAAAATGTATACAAGATTACAGAGGAGTATACTGGAATACAGAGGAGTGTATAACGGTAGAGAGGAGAAACAGGAGACTAACGTGGGTATAGAGGAAGACAAAATTATACAGAGGGGGTAGAGCTGAGTACATGGGAGTACTGAGAAGGACAAAGTGTCACAGGGGAGTATATAGAAGTATAGAGGAATACATGAGAGCACATCGGAATACAGAGGAGTGTATAACGGTAGAAAGGAGTACAGGGTAGTAACGTGGGGGATAGAGGAGGACAAAATTGTACAGAGGGGGTAGAGCTGAGTACATGGGAGTACTGAGAAGGACAAAGTGTCACTGGGGAGTATATAGAAGTATAGAGGAATACATGGGAGCACATTGGGATTCAGAGGAGTGCAAACAGTATAAATTGTTATCTGGACATACCTCACTCTCTGCTTTAAATAAATTACCTGTAAGTTTAAAAGAAGTCAGATATCAAATGTTGTTATAGTGATTGAAACTATAGGTATCTTAAACTGACCATAAGGTGACAAGGTTGAACAACTGGTGCACCTACACCACCCCCACCTCCCTTGCACTTACAGTGCCATAACAACATGTTACTCAAACAATATGTTCGTCAGATGTAATAGAAACAGGAAAATACTTAGTTTCTTACCAGCTGTGCAGAGCTTTCATTAAGACCATAAAGTACCAGATCCTATTTAAAAAGTACCCTATTTTTTTAGCACCATGGGCGGGAGCCTCCGGGGCCATCCCCTCCCCCCCAGAAAATGTAAAGGACCAGGGTACAGGGTGCAACATTGCAGGTAATACTGCACACAATTTACATGTAGACAAATTGCATATTTGTGTCACTGGCACCCTTTGCAATATATATTACTGGTATATGCAATATTGTAGAAGTATTGTAGAAGTTGATTCTACTTCTGCAACATTATGTGCAACCATTGCACTGTGTGGCCACTAATTGCAACAGATTGCTTGCAATTGTCAATCACATTTACAATTGTAAACTTACACGTTTATCTGTAAGTAGTACATTTATTTTTCAATTGTGTCGTGTGTCAGAGCGTTAACATATTGCGCATTATAATTTTTAATGGATTTCCCTTGGGAAAA
Source organism: Epizoanthus scotinus (assembly GCA_024757865.1). Taxonomy (NCBI): domain Eukaryota; kingdom Metazoa; phylum Cnidaria; class Anthozoa; order Zoantharia; family Epizoanthidae; genus Epizoanthus; species Epizoanthus scotinus. Next base: position 5,526 of record JANUFV010051332.1, read on the forward strand.
AATGACCAAGATCTTGGCAAGACAACCAAGATCTTGGCAAGATTTAAAAAATCTTTGCAAAATCTTGTTTCTTGGTTGCAAGATCTTTCAAGATTTCAAAAATCTTGACAAGATCTTGTTTCTTGGTTGCAAGATCTTGCAAGATTTCAAAAATCTTGGCAAGATCTTGTTTCTTGGTTGCAAGATCTTGCAAGATTTCAAAAATCTTGGCAAGATCTTGTTTCTTGGTTGCTTCTTTTCTTCAACAAAACATATCAGACCTTGGCAAGAGATTATATCAGGTCTTCCAGCAAGATTCCAAATATCTTGGCAAGATTTTTAAAGACCTTGACACACAATGAAATAGAAAAGTTGCATCATGTGGCACCCTTTGCAATACTTTGCAATGAGGCAACGTGGCGCAGTGAGTTGGTGCTTGGACCCAGAATCCCGAGTCAAGCCCAGTCTCCACTCGGTCCTGTGCTTGGATCCGGTGATCCCGAGTTCAAGCCCAGCTCTGGGCCAGGTTTGTAAATAGCCAACTGGAGTACCTCCTGCCAGTTGGGGATTTTAACCCATTTAATTTAATTTCATTTACTTTAACATGGTGCTGAAAAGCCCTTAAGAGGGAGTCACCATTATATATACGTACGTATTACTGCAGAAGTAGCATTTGTACCTATTTCAGCAACATCGCACACGATAATCTTACAATGTGGCCACTAATTGCAACAGATTGCTTGCAATTGCCAACCCAATTGGGCACGCATCTTTTTATCACTGACCACAAGAACAAAATTTCACAGCAAAAGAGGAAAATGAAAACCTGTTTCATTGAAGCATCTAGTATCACATCTATATTTGCATGTAATATGTTACAGGGGGTGCCACACCAATTGAAACAATTGCATACACCGCAATATTGCATGTAATGTTGCATCATGTGTCAGGGCCATTATTGTTCTAGCAACACAATGCATGTTTTTGAATGAAAGAATAAAAACTGCAACATGTTGCCACAACCAAAAAAGTACACTTAAAATGGTGGGGTGCGCTATGTCAACTTTTAGCGCAACAAATGTTTGCCAGTATAAAAGTGATGTTACATGAGATGACAACTTTCAATGCAACATTGCTGCGCTATAAGTTGTAATCGTGCAACAATAGTGCACACTATGATTTTAGGGCAATTAATGTTTCTGCAACATGTTGCAGGTTATTAAATGAAAGTAGAAAACCTGCAACATGTTGCCACAACAAAAAGTGCACTAAAAATCGTAGCATGCGTTATGTCACAAGATTACAATTTGTAGCGCAAATTGCCGCCAATCCCATTTAACATAACCTTAACACCATCTGACCATGAATCACATTCACCTTTATACTGACTGATATACCAATTATATTTAACAATTATTCCCTGAAGTGGAGGTGAGTAGTGGTGGATATTTATCGAGCCGCTTCGGCAAGGTAAATATCCATTGCTACGAGCAGACACTAAGGGGAACAATTGTTTTAGTATATACCAAGCCAGTGAATAGCCATAGATTTAGGAATTTATTTCCTGTTTTAATTATCATATAAAACTGAGAAAACACACCCAAAATGGCAGTGAAACAGGACACCATTTTGTCTCGTTCATGCATGAATGACCGAAGGTGAATATCACTGGATATCCGTATCCTGATTAACCAATCTGAGCGTGCAAAAATCACTATTCGCTGGTATGGTATATACTAATTTAAATTATTATTAAATTAATTACTAGCTTACCTTCCTTGGTTTTGATGTTGTTATCAAGTGTTACAGACCCATCCTTACTCAGGTATATGGTGTTCATTGTTATTTCACCGCAAACGAGACCAACACGATTGTTAGCACTGCTGCCTGACCCAACCTGCACTTGCACCGAGCGCAGACATTGAAAACAAATAGCCCAGGCCTGCTCTTCCGTGATGGGGCACTTCAGGACTGCACAGATTCTCGATAGCAACATCATCAGTTCAGGTTTGTCGCAAAATACAGCCCGACCACGCTCTCCCAGTTTTCTTGCAGACGTTTCTAGCGACGACTAAATCCTATCGACAAGGGAAATGAGACAGATATACATATAACGAACTGCTATTAAGTAAAACATTTGAACTCGTGGTCATTTAACAGTCTGACACAACCATTTTGGTTGCATAAACTTTGATAAACTGTAAACAAATTAAAAAGGGAAAAGGCTCTCTGTTCGGCGCAAGCTCAAAGCTATTACAGTGCCAGTAGTTTTTATATGTTGTAGCAGAAACGTTTTTGTTGAATAGAGTGAATACCTTTTAAAGTTAATAAGCTTACCTTTTCAAATTTACGAAATTCAAAGTTTTTAAAATCAAAATTTCCGCCAAACTTGAAATTTTACAGAAGTATTGTCTATTGACCAGCGGCTTTCTTCCGCGCATGCGCATTGATAATTTGTTTCGTCATCGTTTTGAGCTGGCTGCCATATTGTTCGGACTTCGTAGCATTAGAAAAAGTGGCAAGTCTTCCCCTCTTTTTACCTGATTGAGACGATCAATTCAATGATTTGAAATATGTCGAAACTTGAGCAAGTATTAAACCTTGAGCCGTCAACAGAATTGAGATTCCGAGGTAAATATTTGCTACGAAACTCTATTAGTTTATACTCGTTTACTCGTCCATTTTTGTGAGCCACGAGCTTGTCAGCTGGTGATACTCGTACTGTCTCACTTTTGACTTCACTTTCTTTCATTGTCTGCACCTTTAGGCCCGTTTACGGAAGTTATTACATCCACATTGAGACTGGCAAATCCAACGGATAGAAAAGTATGCTTCAAAGTCAAAACCACTGCACCCAAGCGATACTGTGTTCGACCCAACAGTGGGATTTTGGACGGCAAAGGAGTGGTAGATGTCGCAGGTGAATTTCTATTTTCCTTTTTGTTCGTGAAATCCATCAGTAGTAAGTTATTATTTAAAGTTACATCAGATGTTAAGTGTGTTTTAAAAGTGAGGGTAAGGAATTCACGCGCCTCGAGAAGATTATGCGTAGTAGACCCAAACCAACTACTCATTATATTTGAATATTTGGATAGACTCAATACTCGTAGATTGAAAATTTGTTACTATAAAGAGATTGTGATAGATAGATTGTGCTGAACATTCCATTCTTATCATTAAAATCATCTTGATTTGTACATATCAACTCTTTTTTTGTTTATTTTCCCGTGTCTAGTGATGCTGCAACCGTTTGAATATGACCCGAAAGAAAAAAGTAAGCACAAGTTTATGGTGCAGACGATGTTCGTTGCAGACGGTGTTGCCGACTCGCATGAAACCTTGGTAAGTTCGTTTTAGCTTCTCATACAAGAACACCTCCATTGTAATTTGTGTGAAAAAATGTGTTAACTGAAAGGAAAGTCTATCATTATGTTCATTTTCAAAAATTAAGTTTAATAGGTTTTCCAGGGCTCGCCATGCGTGGGAAGAGAGGTTCTTTCTAGTCTAAACAATAAAACATGTCAACTCCATTATTAATTGTTACAAACTGGGGATTATGAAGGTGCATTTTACAACTATTGTTCACATTGTTTTTGTAGAGCATAATATACCTACGTTTTGTACTAGATGTAGAGCTGTACATAGCTTGTTTTAAATATTTGAATTATTGTCATAGTCTCAAAGTTCAATTATAAGGGCTCATTCAGTGGATTTATCTATTGCTCAACACTTGTTAAACCATATTTATACAACATCCTACCACCTTTTAATAATTTGTTGCTGGACAACTACTGAACTTGGAATAAAAACAAACAACTGCCATTTCATTGTTTATCAAGATGCAGTTGAGTGGCTATGCATGTGTTTGACAAATACTATAAGAGGGATCATGGTTACTCATCATGTGTCTGACAAATGTTGTATGAGACATTCGAACTGCTTTAGTGTCTTGAACAAAGCAATGGTTTTAAATTCCAACTTTTCCCAACACTGTTGGGAGGACTATTCAATCAGTCCCATCATTTTGTCTGGACAAATGTTTGCACTATTTGAATGGGCCTGTAAACATCCATAATATGCAATGTGTGATTATCCTAGCTGCCATGGATCAAGACCATTTACCATAAAGCATTCAGATATTTGTTTATTGAAGTTGGCTACCCAAAATAATGTTAGGAATCAGGGGTCGAAATAACCAGAGGCTCCTAAAATTTGTATCAGGCCCCTGTCTGGCCTTACCTACGAGCCCACCTGGCTCCTCGATCGATCTTTTCAACCTCAATTCAGTTGTGTCACATGCTAACAAGACATGAGCAATTTGTCATGTCCTGTCGCAGTTTGTAAGTTGTAGAAAAGAAGTATAATGAAAGATGTGTTATTCACCATCGATTTTTGAACAAAAGTTGTATAAGAACAATGATGTTTGAACATGAAAATATCAAAAAGATGTTATGTATATAGTGCCCTATGTATTTGGAAATCTCTCAGTTCTATTTAGCTCGAAATATAAATATAAAGGAGGAATAGTTGGGCAATGTTCTAATTATTTATTACCAGACACTGCAGTAGGTGACAGTAGGTGAGGGGGCTTATAACTGGAGGAGATTCCTTATTGGTTGAGTTTATAAAGGAATTAGAGGGAGAAAAAGGGAATAAGGCTTATAATCAGGGTACATTAATATAAGCAGACGTTAGAGCATTCAGACCTGAATCGGCCCAGGCAACAGTCAACTAATGTTGATTCTTATCTTTTCAGTGGAAGGAGGCAGGACCAGGCACATTGATGGATTCAAAGTTGAAGTGTGTGTTTGAGCTGCCAGCCAACTCTGCTTCAATCCCGGTAAGCATGAAAAGAGTCACAGTAACAGAAGTGGTGCAGGGTTATGTTGGGTCTCTTCATTTAAGCCTTTCAGCCCCAAAATAATTATCAACATCTATCTTCTCCTAACAATGTCAATACAAAAGACAGTAATTTAGTACTGAGAATAAAGAAACTGATGATAAACAGCACATTTTTGAATATGAACTGACAAATTCTCCCAACATGCTTATAAGAAATGTATAGAGACTAGTAAGGAGAATTTAGCAACATGTCATTTGATGTGTTTAGGGCTGAAAGAGTTAATGCTAGTGTAGTTACACATAGCTGTAAATTGAGCAAGAGCTAGAACAGTCACTGAACAAATGAAAACCAAACCATAAAAAACAAAAAGGTTTTAGGGGGCAGGACAGGGCAGAAAAACCTCAAGACTGAGGCAATGGTTGCAATCATAATAATAATAATAATAATAATCAAAATTTATATAGCGCCATTTCCTTAGTCCAATGGCGCTTTACAATGAGTAAAAAGAAAAAACTAAATCTAATGTTCTAATATATATATATATATATAATCCTATTTAAGAACTAATGAATTTACAACCTAATCAGACCTTCATTTTTGAGGAAAGCGATCGCTCTCGCGCTCCTAACGCGCTCCTTATTAACGTGGTCCAGGAGAGCGTTTTACCGCTCTCCTGGAGACATTCCAGCGTTTTGACTCCACTCGAGGAAAATATCCAAATCCAACATTTGTGCCTACGTCCATTTGGGGAAAAGACTATGTGCGCCAAGTACTTTTAGTCTAACTTCTGCACCGATATTTGATATGATACAATTTATGATATGC
>JANUFV010051554.1:0-11170 GCA_024757865.1 Epizoanthus scotinus
AAGAAGCTTTTGTGCGCTATTTCGCAGACGGTCTAAATCAGGGATTTAATTCTTCGCAACCGGCTGCACGCAGGCTATCAATTGCCTGTTGCACGTTTATCAACAATAACTCACAGGGTTTGTAATATTTGAAGTTTAATTACAATCACGGTTTCTCTGTATCGCTCACATTGTTTTTAACATTTTTGCTCACGTCACTCCGTCTCTACACTCTCTCTTGGCTTTTCATCCCCGTGTCTCTGATTGACATATCAGTCACGTGACTAATATACCCGCGTCCGATTGGATAACTGACGCCACACTCTTTATACGCTTCGCTCATTGCATAATTAGCTAAACAATTATAACGGCTAATCTCCGACAATCCCATTCAATCCCATCCAATCCCATCCAATCCCATTCAATCCCATTTAATCCCATTCAATCCCATTCAATCCCAAAGTCACAAATAGTAGGATTCTGGTTACAATTTATGAAATTTTATCGTCATCAAGAAACAGTCGACAGCCATAATTTGTTAAGAGGATTTTCCAGAGGTATTTAAAGATGTATTTTAAGAGGATTTTCAAGATGCTTTTTGAGAGGTATTGGAGAGGGAAAAACCTCTTAAAAAAACTCTTATTTGTTACCGTTTAAGAGGTTTTTTTAAGAGGTTTTTAGTATTAAAATACTTTTAAGAGCATTTTGAGAACTTTTTAACCCTTTCAGCCCTATAAACACGTCAAATGACATATTGCTCCTTCCTAGTCTCTCTATATTTCTTATAAACATGTTAAGATAATTTGTTAGTTCATCTTCAAAAATTAGCTGTTTATCATCAGTTTCTTTATTCTCAGTACCAAACTACTGTCTTTTGTTTGATAATTATCTTGGGGCTGAAAGGGTCAAGAGCCTCTCACCCAGTAGTGATAGGAGAATAAAGTCATCACAAATTTTCGTTTGAATTCTCACATTATGTATTTTTGCTCTGAAAGACTAGGCTTACTTTGATGTTTTAACAGTCTCTTAAAAAGACTGTTAAATATGTTTTCGCCACGAGGTGGAATATTCTTAGCCAATGTTTTGGGAAATGGCTTGAAAGTCCGCTTAAATCATATCGAATCTCACGGCAAATAATATATCTAATATCCAACTTCTGCTTAATCAATCTTCGTGTTATTCGCCTACTTGCTGACACATAAAAATCAGAGTTTTGTTAGAAACTAGTGTCAGTTAAAGGGGCTATGTCACGGTAATGCGCATGCTTTTCTAGTATGTCAGTAACAAAGCCTTCACAGTCATGAAACACAAGTTCAACAGAATAACAATAAATGATAAAAAGGTTATATATTGTAAAAACAAAGTTTCTAAATACAAGAAACACAATTTTTTTAAAAGCAAAATAATTAATTTTAAATGTCTGGACCGAAATTAAATTGAGCGTTTGTAATCCGTTATAATCTTCCCCAATTTTAACCATCCACGTTCATTTACAACTTATCATAATCCCTTTTATATTTTTCTACCGCAGTAACCTGTTATATTTAGATTTCCTTTGATTTATGGATAATTTCGTACATCGTCAAAATGCCTTAAATAGCCGTGACATTAGCCCCTTTAACATCGGGATAAAACAGTGTTGTGGGTGGGCAAGTGGTAACTAACCTGTGTGGACAAAATGTCAGTAATACCACACAGGTAATTTAGCGACATTAGAAAGACTCGTTAGAACAGAGTTGGAGCAGTAAAAGCATGTATAAAATCTTAAGAATCAGTGAGTTCTGAAAATGCAAGTAAGCATCGGAATACTGTCGTCAACCTTACACTTGTAAACCTTATAGATGGCTTTGCTTGCCAGAACCAAAACATAACAGACACATGCAAATAATAAAACGAAATAGAACGACAATTGAACAGCCCTTAAAACGGAGCACTGACAGAGTGAGGGGGTAAAGTGCGCACCGTTGGCTCCCATTGATACCAGCTTTCACAGCTGACGGAACTACTGACAGGTTCTATCCCCAGTGACCTCAACATCTGTTTCGACTTCTGTCTGTTCCGTGTAGCTGTAGCTTTAAATACCCTTAAAACGGAGCACTGACAGCTCTAGTGAGGGGGTAAAGTGACCACCGTCGGCTTTCATTGATACCAGCTTTCACAGCTGACGGAACTACCGACGTTAAATAGAGTTACTTGACCTTCTACATTTTTTTACAATACAATGGACACTATACCCAACCTCTTGGCATTTAAATTCATTACAGGAGTGTTAGTAAAGGATAGCTTAGAGAATGATCTGGGGAATCACGCTTCAGTTCTGTTTATGTGGAATGGAGTTACTATCGTACGTCATATCCACAAGTTATTTAGTATTTATTTTTTAAAAATACCCAAGTTCCAGCTGCTTCATAGCCAGTTATTTTGGTGTTACACCGCAACAGGGCACTGCACTTCCTATCCCTTTGTATTTTGGTTAAACCAGTATATTGGGAAGTGATCAATTTGTATTTTCTCCACACAGTAATGGTGAGTGAGTAATGAATATTGTAAGGAGAAGATGTATACTGACCCTCAATGAGCTGAACGGTTGATTTCCTTCCTTCTGTAAAGCAGCAGCTCGACCTGCAATAGGGCAAAAATGGAATTGATTGAAAACTAAAATAATATTTTCTTTGGAATTCGCTTTTTCATCCTTTTGTTAAAATATAATGAAATGAGAAACCTGTCGGATCATAAACTATGGTGGACTAGTTTTCAAAAAAAACTAGGGATTCTACGTCGGCGAGTAGGTCAAATTAAGATTGATTTAATCAACTGTAGAAGTTGATGTTATGCTGTTCGCCGTGAGGGTGGTAGGTTTGAGATGACGTTTCGAGCGTTAGCCCTTCGTCAGAGCAAGAGCTTATAAACTAAATGAATTGTGTGATGCCTTAATAGATGTTATAGTTTCTTTAACTAAGACTGGGTACCTGAAAGAAACAGCTTGAACGCATCTGCCATCAATCCAATATATTTCTCTGCTTTTGTGCGGTCATCTGGGGGATAAATTCTTCTGTAATTTCCCTATTAGTAATGAAAGGTAAACACAAAATACGTTTTAGTACAAATCAATACAATAATTGTACAGTAGCAAGATGGATGGATGGACAGACAGATGGATGAATCAAACAAATGACAGATATTTAGTAGCTTACCATATTTTTGTTTTCAAATTCTTCTCTAAATGCTTCTTGCCGTATTTGAGACAAACGTTGTTTCTGTAAGGAAAATAAAATTGGAAACAAAATCAAAAACTTATCAAACCTTACAAGAAAACTTTGGTTGTGTATAACACTTGTCCTCCACCCTGAAGACAATGCAAAAAGATAGTGCAAAGAGCATTTTACCAAACTCCCCTCCCCACCTTCTTCGGTTTTGCATTATAACATGATTGTAACAGAAAGTTTTGTAGTTTAAATTGTTATTACCTTAAGCTAGTTTTGGAGTGTTATTCAGAATGTAAAGGATATTATTCTTTCGTTGACAATGATTTGCTGAGATATGTACGTCTCCCAAACCCGATTTTTTTATGTTATGACACTATTATAACATCATGAGGACAAGATAATGATGTCAAACTAATTAGTCTTCAGAGATCTGATTAACTTCCAAATTTCATATGAATAGCGTTAATACTTTTGAAGTTACATAGGGAGCCGGGCTCAATGCAACCCCATGTCACAGAAACTCCATTAAAACCCATCCCAGGCTAAATAGGAATATAATTTACAATAACATTTTAGAGTGAATAAAATAGTTAACATTGAAAATATATAGATATAGATTGCTGGTTAAAAATTAAAAGCATATCTTTGTCAAAATTCCATGAAATTTGCTGATGGCCAAACTTCTTACATATTTCATACCTGAAAATTAGTCAGCTTCATAAATAAGAAAGCGATCAGCATTGTTACATTGTTATTTCAATTAAGATATATTTATGACAATACACAATCAATTATAAATCAATGCAATATTTACCAAATCCAGACGTCGTCTACTCAGGATCATTTTCTTCTTGTTCAGTTCCTAATAACCAATTGATAATAAATTATAATGATATAAATATATATATATATAGGACGAATAGAGAAGGGCAATTTGCTTCAACGGTATACTTCCAGTACAAGGATCCTGTTAACGGATCCACAGTCTGCTCTCCGGATATGTAGAATAGATGAGGAATTAGAGGCAGGCAACTGCTGACTGTCCAATAGTTTAATTAATACAGTAGTTAAAGAAGTTAGAAAGCCGTTTCGGCTATTCAGCCTTCATCAGTTAAAAATTTGTAATAAAATATGATTACATGAGTTTGAGCTGCTATTTATATGTAGAGCTTACAATAGTTGCACAGATGGTGTAATGATGTAAACAATTATGAAGAAAAATAACAAGTTGAATTATAAGGATAGATATACTATTCTTAGTTGAAGCAATAGGCCATTGATATAGATTAATAGTGCAATATCTTGCGTAACCACATGTAGATAAAGGTTTAAAAAGTTAAAACGCTAATTAAGAAGTATAATGAATGCTATTCTTAGACCTAAATTTCTTTCTTTTGTTAAGGCCATAAGAACGCAAAGTATGAAGCTGTGAAGCCCAATACGCTTCTCTAGTTAACAGCTTTCTGTCAATGTTGCTTGTATCTGTAATCTGCTCAATACAAATGAACTGGAACTCGGAAAGACTATGGGAATACTATTGAAATGTATAGCTACTTCACAAGTGTTTCTGTTTTTGATCATAGAACTCTTGTGATTGCCAAATCTGTCGATGTTGAACCTAGATATTGAAGTTGCCATTTGGTACATGTGACAAGATAAATTACGTTACTAGAATTACAACCTCCCTGTAGCTGAACTCTTAAAATTAGTAGATGCTTCAAGTAAAACTTGCGAAGATCACACTTCTTGGCACATTAAAAATAACCTGCTTGGCAATTAATTTGGCCAGTAATTTACTACTAAATTTCGAAGGCGCCAAGATTTTTGTGAGATTCTTGGTTCTTTTATACGATGGTATAATGGATGCATTTTGATCCACCACAGCTCAAAGAGATATTTCCAAATGCATCTATTATACCATCGTCTTTCTGTCTTAAGTTATGAAGACATAGAATATATGTTGCATGCCCAAGTTTCAGTAGCTTGAACGTAGAAATTGTCACCTATTCATTTTCCTTCTAAACTACTTCAATTGTCCTGTTCCCTCTCCTCAACATATAAAACAATAGGTTGATGCATGATACATTACTCTCCTTTGACTCATATCAGACAAGTGAGCGTGGTTGGCGCAGTCGGTAAGATCTCTGACTCCCAACCAGAAGGTCCCGGGTTCAATCCCCGGCCATCCCGAGGGTTGTATTCGTGCGACCTTCTTTCGCCACACCGTCCGTGGACAGGGACGTTAAGCCGTTGGTCTAGTCTCTCGACATTCTATTAGGGGACTTAAAATAACCCACGCACTTGTGGATAAGAGCAGGGTAGTGATCCCGGTGTCGTGGTCTGTATCTACATTGTAACTGTCAGCCATTGGCGCCATATATAACATTGTAAAGCGCATCAAGATGTTACGTGGGATGCGCTATATAGCACTGATATTATTATTATTATATAAACGTTTCTATTCTTTACATGTTCTTATGTTTAATCTACTCACAGACATGGTATGTTCACTTCTCTTAGGCTGGGTGAGAAGTCGTTTTTGAGATTCGGCCTTCTCTGCTGCCATTCCTCGTTTACGATCACTTGATCTATAGTTAAGACAATTTACGTTAGCATCATGAGCTATGGCAATTTTCGTCTACATTTCACGAATAACATTAATAGCCATGGATCACTTGTACAATCATGCATGTTATATAACATAAACTTGACCAATAATATAACCAGGGCTTAATTACATTTATTATATGGCTGGTTAATTTCGTACGCTGTGATTGGTCAATTTCGGGTCCGTAAGTTGCCGTACAGACCTCTCGCTCTCAAGCAGCTGTCATTTGTGTATGTGTTTACACGCCCTCAGTTGCTTCAAATTATCAAAAATACCATATAATAAATATCTTATTAGTCTCGTTTGCTCGATCCGTACCGCAAGTTATGGATCCTCGTTTTTTCCTTCCCTTGTTCATAAAAGGAAGGAATAAAACTCGGTCCATAACTTACCGTACGTTCCTCGCACTCGGCTAATAAGAGGTATTTATGGGACAACTTATTTTGGGGTTAGGGCTCGTAACTGGAAACTTCTGTACTTAAAGTGGTACTACGATCAAATCTTGACATACCTTTTTTTTGGCGAATCAGTAGCTACCTTCCCGAAAAGTAATTTCACCAAACCATTTTACCGTACGATAAAGGAAAGTGCTTTTTTTAGCACTTAAAATCATGAAATTATTGGCCGCCATTAAACCGCCATGTTCCTCAACTCTCAACTCCTCTGATTTCACATGGCTGATTTCTTATAGAAAGTATATGTCGAAACAAGCTTCTCTTTTTTTACCAATTTGTCTATACAATGTCCATACTAGCAGTCAAATCTATACTAAAAGACAGCCAAGTAAACAAGCGGGTTGAGAAATCTACGTCACAAATAAATTACCACATGTTTATTGTGCTGGTTCACTGAAACATAAATTCGAAATGGCTGCGGGAAAAACGAGGGAAAACGCCACTTTTCAAGGGCAGATATTTCCACGTTCGGGACACCATTTTTACTTTAATTTGTATCAATGGATATTTCAAAACCTAATGAGTGATACTGTTCTTGAAAATATCCAAAACAAGCCGATCAATTTTCATCGTAGTAGCATTTTAACAGTACATTATATGAACTTATATAAGTAAAGGGGCCGGTGGAGGGGTTCCAACCTTCCTATATGTACCTCCAGTATGTGCCCCTTACTATCTCACTCCCCTGACCCCTTGCAATTGATAGTTAATGGTTGGATGCTTGAGATAAAGTTTTCTTTGTTACAATGTTCAAAGGCTGTTGACAAACATTGCGTCATCAAAGACTGCTCTAGATCTATAACCAGAGGTGAACATCCCCTTCATGATCACCAGAAGCAAGCTCATCTTTGACATTTTAATCCTGCTTCTAGCCATGAAGTCTCGAAATCTTGCTCCTTGTCTCCACACCATCCTGCTCCCTCTCTTTTTGTCCTGCTTCTACCCTCTGTCCCCCATTACAGTACTACATGAAATACAACCCAAATGATGGCCTTATGTTTCTGGAGGAGGGCTTGTTTTTGGAACTACTATAATTGCTTCTACTATCTGCAGGATGCAGTAGTAGTTTGTAGTAAGATAGATTAATGAATGAAGACACATAAAACTAACTACATACATACATACCTGACATTCAAGAGCCTCAGGGTATCTCGTATCAAACCACTCTTGATGTTGTAGTCCAGCTTGGAATCTGTTCCAAAACTTGGTGCTCTGTTCACCTGCACGCAGAACACAATTCGTGACGATTAATACATTTGTGAGGTACAAGCACTCTTCCCTAGCTGAAGATCAAATTCACAAGTTTGAAATATTAATACACGTCCTTTGTCATCACCACCACCGCCATCACTATCATCACCACTACTACGACATCATCATAACCATCATCATCATCATCATCATCACCACCATCATCACTATCATCACCACTACTACAACATCATCATAACCATCGTCATCACCATCATCATCATCACCACCACCATCACTATCATCACCACTACTACGACCATCGTCATCACTGCCATCATCACTGCCATCATCACCACCATCACTATCATCACCACTACTACGACCATCGTCATCACCACCATAATCACTGCCATCATTACCACCACCATCATCAATCATCACCACTACTACAACATCATCATAACCATCATCATCATCATCATCATCACCACCACCATCATCATCACCACCATCACTATCATCACCACTACTACGACCATCGTCATCACCATCATCATTATCACTGCCATCATTACCACCATCATCAATCATCATCATCATCATCATCATCATCACTAACAGTATAACCATCATCGTCATTACCACTACTGCAACCATCATCATCATCATCAGCACCACCACCACCATCATTATCATTATCATTATCATTATCGTCATCACCATCATTATCATTATTGTTATCATCATCATCACCACCACCATCACCATCATAATCAGCAGCAACAGCATCATCATTATCACCATCATCATCATCATCATCATCATTATCATCACCACCACAATCATCACCATCACCATCATCATCATCAGTATCATTATCATCATCATCATCATCATCATCATCATCATTACCATCCCCATAATTATATTAACACCAATATCATCGCCATAAACAACAACAAATTCATTATCCATATTATCACATAATGAAAAACTGCCACCTCACGCACCTACTAAATAAATGCTACAACTAATGTAATGACACAAGCAAAGGGAAGCTCTGGTTTTTATAGAGTAAAGAGTTATCTACACACAGGCAGCCCAAGCTGGTAGATAGTAATGTGTTTCAGTAGTCACAGATTTATAAGACTTTATATGGGAAACAAATTGGCTTCGTGAAATCGCACAAATAAACTTGCTTTACCTCATTTGTCGTTCCACTATGTCTTGTAAGTTGTTCTGCATCCGTTGGAAACGTTTTGGGCGAATTTTGAATTTTTACTTTATTTGTGCGATTTCACGAAGCTATTTTTTTTCCATATAAAGTCTTATAAATCTGTGACTACTGAAACACATTACTATCTACCAGCTTGGGCTGCCTGTGATCTACACAATAATGTTATCCACATCTTGAAGTGAAGCGTCCTACAAATATTTTTTCTCTCCTTACAAACAGCAAGTTTCTTCACCAAGTTCGTCTGCACTGCCATTTTGATTTAAACTTTTCAATACATACCCTGAGCCTTCATGCAGCCTAAAATCACCAATTGCTAAATCGGAAATTTCAGATACAACTTGATCACACATACCTCAAGCAACCAGGGTCGGAGTTTCCTGTCTAGAATTATATCAAAACCCAATATCTCAAAGCAAACACTGTCAGTTCCCGATGGTTGTCCTGGGCGACACATCCGATACGAGTGTAACACATGTGGCTGGGCAACAATCAGAGTTTTTACGATTACGTCCTGCACAGAAATATAATAAATGAGACAGTTTATAAGGTTAGTTTGTTAATTCAGAAGACAACAATGATATGCATTTATATTGCGCGCTTTCCACGTGATTAACCTGCTCTTATCGACAAGTGCGTGGGTTCTTTTAAGTCCCCTGATAGAACGTCGAGAGACTAGACCAACGGCTTAACGTCCCTGTCCACGGACGGTGTGGCGAAAGAAGGTCGCACAAATACAACCCTCGGGAAGGCCGGGGGTTGAACCCAGGACCTTCTGGTTGGGAGTAAGATGTCTTACCGACTGCACCAACCACGCTCGCACACATAGTGATTCATTTATATATATTTATGGTCTCTTGTCTCTAAGAGAGTCCCTTAATTACAATCAGCTATTAGATATTGATTGCTCACAGCATGTAATTACCATTAATTTGTGTACTCTACATGTATCGATCGCTGATGTCATACTGATGGTTATATATTGTGGTTAATTGATTTGCAACATGTTAAATATCGGATACTTTTGTTTCTTAAAGGGATCCTCTAGTGAAAAAATACTTTTTCACAGGTGAAAGGTATATAGTTCGAGAGTCTGAAAACCGACTTCTTTTTTATTTAAAACAGTAAAGGCTTTGTGCAGCGAGTCGTCAAAATCACACTTTTTCAACTTAAACGGCAGGAGGTTGATTCTACTGTCGTCACAGCTTAGCAACTACAAACAACATGGAAAAGTGTGATTTTGACGACTCGCTGCACAAAGCCCTTACTGTTTTAAATAAAAAAGGTCGGTTTTCAGACTCTCGAACTATATACCTTTCAGCTGTGTAAAAAAAATTCACTAGAGGATCCCTTTAATAACTGAAGGTTCTTGTCGCCTAAATCCTATTAACTAGAGGTTACAATGTAAGTTGTGAGGTGTTTTTATAGTTATTGACCTGTATCTGTGTTGTTAACCAGCAGATTCGTACCATTAACCAATATAATATATGTCAATGGAATTAGCTTATAAAATTCTCTAAACGATGGTTTTATTCCAGTTGAAAAATGTGTTTTCATAAGCGAGCAAGGGCCGGAGCAGTGTTTCCAAACCATTTGCCTTCCTTGAGGACAACCCAAGTTTGTTGAATTTCAGTTTGAAATTTAATTATCGGCTCTAAAATACTAACAACACTGCCAATCAAAAATCCCTGACAGGCGTTGGGAGTATAAACAGTAGCCTCCTCTGCAGGCAACTCAGATAGCATTTCGGCAAATGTTCGGAAAATTAGGGAAAATGAGGGAAAATAGGGCAAATGCAATTACACCCCATCTGCTATCAATTACCCTCACTTGCCATCGTTTGCCCTATTTTCCATCATTTGCCCTAATTTGCCGAAATATTATCTGAGTTGCCTGCGGAGGCTATATACAGTAAACAGCTAAAACTGACAATTTGACAGCTGATCATGATGCCCTAAACTGAAATGTGAGATACTTGAGATGTCCTGAAGGAAGGCACATGGCTCGGAAATGCCGCTTTCATGCTCGCTTGTCAAAACGAGTTTTTTAACTGGAATAAAGCCATTGTTTCGATAAGTTTATTTATAAGCTTTCCACGGATACATAGGTTTATGGATGTCTGCTACGTAACATTGAAGATACAGTCCACTCAACCTGCACGGTAACCTTAACTTAAATTTTCCTTAATTATTTTTAGAAAATTGCTAATTTAAAAGCAGCAGGTTAAGCAAACAAAAAGCCAAACGCTTCGTTTATGCATGTATTCTACATGTATATGATTTGCTAGAAGTGGACAGAATTAATCGTTATTCCTGAAGTTGTTGTAAAAAGAATTCCATGTTCTTGTTCATTATTCATCGTCGATCATCAAATCACTTTAATTTGCTTCTATCATCTTTCGAAGCAAGACAGTCTAATATGTGATTTTATAATGTACCAACGCATCATCAGCAATATATCTGTATCTAGCCTGTTTGGTATTAAGCCAATATTG
>JANUFV010051665.1:0-11170 GCA_024757865.1 Epizoanthus scotinus
CCCCCCCCCCCCCCCCCCCCCCCCCCCCCCCCCCCCCCCCCCCCCCCCCCAGTAAGAGATGCGAACGTGTCAAACTTGATGTCATACGTCTAATCTCTTCCCCAGGGGGGAGGGGGGGCAAGTGAGGACGAGATCAGGATCAGATATGTTTTGACAGAAACTTTCGGACATGGACGAATAAGGAATATGAAACACGTAAACGTTAACACTTTTATGGAAAGCTTATGTGTGGGCTTTCCAACTACCTCTTTACATGAAGCATAAGGATTTACCAGTTAAGGGACTTAGTCAGACCGCTGAATGCGGTTCACAACAGTTCTATCTGAGACGATGAGTAGTGCCCTCAGTATAGAGACCACAACACCGACATCAGCCTTTGACTTCTATCGACAAGTGTGTGGGTTATTTCAAGTTCCAAGAAAGAATGTCGAGAGAATAGACTAACGGCTTAACATCCCTGTCCACGGACGGATGACTTGTCGCTTCGGACAGTTTCGCAGACCCATTGTCATTCTTATTCAATTTTGTCAGTTCAAAAACAAAGGTCAAAGGTCAAAGTTTTTCTCATAAATATGATATTTACTAATTTTACTAATCTTGAACGGATAGTGATTTGCCGAACTGAAGGACCATTTCTAACTCACTTTTAAAAAAGCATTTGACGAGCACAAATGGAACATGTAGGCGTAATCTAGAGAGGAAATAAGCTTTACGATAAGATTTTGGATGTTTGAATTATCTTAGAAAATATCATCAGAAACAGGTGACAAGTGGAGTCAATAAGCAAAATGACATCTGACGCGTTGTGTATCAAGATTCTCTGCTGAACAACTTGTACTGTTAGTGATAAAGGACTAAAAAGTTTATTTGATGTTTTTAGCGGTCACGCAATGTTATCCTACCCAACCCAAGCCAAGGACAGTTTTGTCAGTAGCCAGCAGTCCCATAAGCGAAAGCTTTGGGCTATGGTTTAAAACATTACTTTCAGTCACCTCTGGAGATCGTACTAACTATAAGGGTCGATACAGTTGCCCTAGTGTTGTTATTGTGTCTCCTAGTGGCTGAGCACATGCGCAGACAGGTTCTAGGAAAGTATAAATGTTGTGGCTCTACTGAACAGCTTGTTGTCATTTTTCCCCACCCCTCCCCCCTCAACCAGAAGACCTGATTACAGCAAGCTACTAAAGCGAACATACCGTCACAGTGTTGTCACTTCGATGTCTCTGGAGCCTCCCTTTCCTATCAGTTCGTGGACTTCGGTCACCTTCGGAGTTTTTATCCCATTCCAATTCCTGCAATATCAATTTAAACATTTTTTTAAAATCAATGTAAGATAAATGCAAGAATGTGTGACGCAGCTCTTAAAGATAAACCTTTCTCCTCCTTTCAACTCGAAAACCATGGCAGACCGGTATATCGATCACGTTTTCAGAAACAAAGCAAATATGAGTTTTGCAACTATCGGTTCGTGGAGAAATAAGTTCAGATAAGAAATAAGAGCTATTACTTTTTGTTTATCGATTTTACGAAGATGTTTATAAAATTTACAAAGGAATACATAAACGAAAATTTAGCGATTTTGGCAAGTTGGTAAGCAATCGCTAAATTAAGTATTTTTAATAAAAACACATCTAGACAGATCGACGCTAAATACAGATTTTCAATTTGCCGCTCCAGAAACTTCAAAAGGACTGGCACCCGTCCACGCAAACGATCCCAGAAAGCAATGCTCCAACACATGTTTTACACAATGGGTCACCAGAAGGCTTTTGCAAGCTATTGTCTTAGCACAATACGTGTTACTTTATCTCGTCTAAAGAACAATGTAATTAGGAGATACATTATGTGAATCACATCAAAGCTTGTGCAGGCTAATGATCCGGTTTTATTTTTTAACTCGAAATTTGCATTTGCAGCATTGGTTTCTGGGATTGTTTGGGTGGACGAGGCCCAGTGCTTTTGTAGTCTTTTGAGTAGCGAATGGTCATTCAATTTTTCAATACTTTTTCTTTCTTAACAGTACAGTAATCGCTAAATTTAACAGTCGATAAATCTTCCTCAGAAAACGAAGCTACATTTACTGGGAGAAGAGGTAAAAGCTTTAGACCTCAGTTGGGACCCGACTTTTACCGATCTAGAGGGGAGGGCAGGGGGGGGGGGGTGCGTAGTGTACCCATGTCCCTGTGTTGGGGCAAGTTGAGTGTATCTACTGAACATTTATTTTAATGTTTCGAAAAAGCCAAGTTTCTGATTTGAACCAACAATACCAGCGATACGGATCCAATAGCATAGTAGCAGCCCGTGTCTTGACCCACCCCACCCCCCTTAGAGCTTATCCACCTACTTTATAAAAAACATTGCCATTTAATAATGGGGGAGGGAGGGGGGAGGAAGAGCTTTTACGAAATTTCAGTTGAAGATCAAACCAAAATGTGACTGACATATCATTGGTTGAGTTTCCATTAAACCCAGACTGCATTAATCCTTAGTTTCTCCTTGCCCTAGTCCCTTTGCGGCTTCTTCTCTTAGGACGCTGCCTTTGATTAGAGCCTGGGTACGACATATTTCGGTGACGTATCCGAAACGAATGGCTCACCGCGGTGACGTCACCGAAGTCAGTCTGACCGCGCGGCAGTAAGAGAAAGAGGCCTAGTAACAAGGAAAAGTTCCTCCCCGACCACACAGAATACATACGCTCTTGTGTCGGTGACGGAAAGACAGCGGACTCGGCGTTTTGTGTTGACTTCTTGGACTATCGCCATCCTGGAGAAACAACTGTTCCTACAATAAATCACAACAAATAGACGTTTGCAAGGATTTTTATTAACTTTACGCCCAAATGTGTCGTTCATACGAGTTAAAAACCCTGTTATACCAAGCCATTTTTCATGCACCAAGCGGGATCCCGCAGACTGTATACGGGACTGGTCATTATTTATGTCGGGGAGTGTGTCCCGAGGAGTACGTTCTTGAGTAGGCCTGTCCACAAGTTGCTCGGCAACTTTTGAGCAACTTTTCATTTTTCGAGCAACTTTTTGGTTTGTGAGCAACTTTAGTTTTGTTTGCTTCGTGCAACTTTTTTACTTTGAAAAACTCTTTTGTTTGTTATTTAGCTTTCGAAGGTTTTTATCGTATTTAAAGGAGAGAAAATGCAAATTTACTTGTTTGAAAACCTGTTTTAGTTGTTAAAATGTTAGTTTGGAGATCAAATACCGTGTCGGAAACTGGGTGACGTCTGTGTAATCCGAGTGAGTGAGGACTAGGGAGAAAAGAGTTGTATACAATGAGAGCACCACGTGACCTGGAAGTAGTATAAATACGCCCTCTTCGCCCAGGTCATGCTGTTGGGGAGTGAGTTTAGCGAGAGAGAAGACAAGTAAGAGAGCTTCATATTAAAAGCATTTTAATCCCAAACCTGAGATTTGTCGTGGACTACAGTCTCGGAGGCAGACATTCACGACAACCGTAAAATCCCACGTTAAAGCCCCCTCCCCCGGTTATAAGCCCCCCCTACCTTTTATAAGCCCATGTACCTGATAACAAAAATAATATTCCGGTTACAAGCCGCACCAGATACAAGCCCCCCCACCGGATATAAGCCCACAAGTCGAAAGTAATAGGAAGCAAAATGCAAGTGGACTTTGGACACGGAGAATAACCGTTATTTTAAATTATTACTCAGATAGTATCTGCTCGTTCGCGTTAAACGTTATTTTTGATATACCGCTAAAAGCCCCCGGCCGCCCCCCCCCAGATATGAGTCCCCCCCGCCGTTTCTAAGCCAGACCCAGAACCCCTTATGAACAAGTTTAAGTCCATGGATTTAATGTGGGATTTTACTGTACTGTATGCTATTTTCCCTCTGGATGTTTAGCATGTGGCCTTCTCGCCACGCGGCCGACCGCCAATGCAATGGTTCCATTGGTCAGCGGATATGCAAATAAATAGTGGTTTATGCAATCAAAATGGCGGATATCGGTGTTCTGAAAGTCTTCGGAGTGTCTAACATTTCTATATTTATAAACTATCATTGCAATATTTTGGGTTTTTTTTGACAATGAGGTTTATCGCTCGCGATAATGTCGGACAACGAGGAGATTGATGATTTTCATGATAAGCAGCTTTTGAGCAACTTTTGACAAAAATGCCTTTGCACAACTTTTGGCAAGATCTTGAGCAACTTTTTGCTATTTCGCAAGCAACTTGTGGACAGGTCTACCGGGGAGGGAGCCGAAAGATATCTTCACCAGGTCTTCTGAGATATTTTTTGGCCTCTCACACATTCCCAGCAAGAATGTTGTAGCCCCATTGTAAGTTTGCAGACTTTCCAACACACACACACACGTACACACACACACACACACACGTACACACACATTTTGTGACAGACGTCTGGGATCATTTCTCATGAAATATGCATTTATAATAGACTCGCCACTCATTGCATTATGTATAATTTCACAAAATGCACTCAAATTTTAACACATTTCTATTCAGCTAGTTTGAGGGGTTTGCAGTTTATTTTAAATTCATATGTTCGTATTCTAATAAAAGCCTTTTTAATAACCAGATGAGTGCTCTAACAAAAACTGCTCACTAATTTCCGCCATCTTGAAAATGGGGCAAATATGAGAACAATTACAGCAAATGTGCGGAAAATGTATCAACTTTGATCCGCTATAACTTCTCTCAATTTCTTCAGAAGGAAAAAATAAACACTTTCTCAAGTAAATACTTGGTCGAAGATTAATATTTTAAAAAATCAAGTTGACAGACGAACTGTCACCACAGATATCTTGAATCCTAAATTCTGTACAAATCCCTGCATTTTAATCCGACACGCTTACAAGCGAATTGAGTCAAAATGAAATTCCTTATAGCTTTTGATCCGTGACGTAAAAACAGCGATATTTTAGTCAAAACAATGTCAGTGCCAGTCGCTGTTTAGCGAAAGTTTCCATTTTGTTGTCCGATTATTAGCAAAGAAGTTATAAACGATCAAAGTTTAAAAATATTCCATACATTTGCTGTAATTGTTGTCAAGTTTCCGCCATTTTCAAGATGGCGGAAGATTTCAAGATGGCGGAATATACGGTGAAAAGGTCTGTTGTATTACCAAACACAGCTTGCCAGGATGATCATTTTTAAAAATAAACTTATAAAGTTTCTCTTACGCAAACTAAAAAAAAAACCTTCACTGTTGTTAATCCAACATTATCTAGACAAAATGACGATGTTTTAGCAGATCAAAGCGTAATTTATATTGAAAGACAATCCTACTTTACATAATCTCTTATTTGTCCTAGCGACTGACTGAACTGGTATTTTGGTTCGGAAAGGTGAAGTCACTGACACCAAAATAAAATCAACCGGAAGTTCAACTATCTAAGTATCTTGTATGTTCAACACAAGTTCACGAGCGCAATTATAGCTAAGTACAGGTCCGTGAGTTTTAATGGCTCGTTGGTAAACCTGCTTTTACACTTGAATGGACACGCTCACGCTGCGCCGAACAAGAGATACGAGATAATCTAAACAAAATACTGAGCACTTTTTAAATATTTTAAAACATTTTAAAAGCATGTGGCGCAAGGACTGTCTTCCAACACACAAGGTCTATTTGAGATAGTTTGAGATGGACCAGCTACGAAACTGTATTAAACGTTCGGGTACGTGTGGATAAGTTTGAAGCTCGCTCTTTCCGAAGCGATTCCCTATTAGCTCCTATTCCAGGTCCGTATTACGTCGCCTCTACTCGCCATTTCTCTGGCATTTTACAGCTTTCTACACAGATAATTGTACGTGTCAAAGGTCGTCCATATCAGACAATCTGGTACAAATTGCTGCATGTCTAACAGAATGCCCAACAAAATCTTTTAATCACAAGACTCGCTTGACAAAGATTTCTATTGTGTCTGTAGTAAATATATTATTTTTGGTATAATGGAAATACCGAGAACGAATTATGTTTACTCAAGCTCTAGTTTCTGAGTAACCGGAGTACATAAACGGAGGATAAATAAGCCAGGATATGTATTTCCAATCGTATTGCCGACTGAAGCCTGGGGCGATATCGCTCAACTGACTTATAACAAGATCGGTTGTAAATTGCAAGTTGCACGTTAATTAACGAGTACGCGAGTTTTACATATAAAACATGATGACGTCCTTGTGTAATCTGCAACCTTGCAACCACTTTCCGTTGACGACAGCTGGTTTGTTCGTGACAACGGATAAGCTGGTACCGTGCAATCCAGAATGATAGCTCTGGCAAACATTGGGATTCTTGAATATCGAATACGCTGCGCTGACATCTTTCACAGTGCCGCTTCGTACTGTATGAGCGAGTATTCAACACCAATTAACTAAGCAGCCATTGAAAATCCATGACATGCATAAGTATTTTAAATGTACATCAAATTTTCCACTTTACTTGACAAATACACGCAATGCCGTTTACTACCTTGCATTTTCCGTTGCTGTTTCTGAGTGTTCCCTTTAAAAAAGATAGCAGGCTAGCTGTTCTATTGAGAATACAGTGCAAGAATGCATTTCTATAACAATATTAATTATAATACCGGGCTTATCATACCTTGAGATGAAGACGAGGTGAGCCTTTACTTCTGGCGTGCGATTCCAGCTTTGGGCTCTGGTTATTATTCTCGAAATCACCATCTACCGAATTACTTGAATCACGACGAAATGGGATTCGGATCCTGGGCAAAATGTGGTGCGATGATTTACTCTTGTCTGACATCTGACAAAGGCAGTATTATATTATTCCGTCTTTCACTCTTTGCAGACGATGTAAAAATGTTGGTCAGAGTCACAGAATGGGTCGATTATACATTTGCTGTAACGGTACAGTTGACGCTTGTGACGATAGTTGAAACTACTGCTTTGCAGATTGTGTGCTGCAAGTGATTATCTGCGGTCTGCGGGGAGCTGAAGTTGATAGTTGTTTAAAAGAAGGTTGATGTAACAACCGGAAACCAGGCTCAACGCGAACTCTGCATGCTGCGCTTAACTTAACTTGTAATTGATATGAGGGTGTGAAAGCGGTATGCGGTATCCTCTGGAGGGCAGGGGCTGCGCGCGACAAATTGAACATTAGACCCTCATCACCCTCATCACTTTGAAAGTGCCAGAAATGAAAAAAGCAAGTGAAAGTTGGTAAGCAGCGAAAATTTGGAGATTGTATCGCAAAAACTGCGACACTGGCGAAATTTTCCAAAACCATTTTTTCAATAGATCAGATAATGTATGCTGAATTTGACCTTTTCGGGCCGGGCACGCATGCTCGCTCCAATCGCCATAAAATATCTGTAAATATTTCTTCGCCAATGTTTTGATCGACATCATCAGTTTACGGTCCATTGTATGAAACAAAACGGTATAGCATAGATATGAATCATATGAATCATCTTTATGATTATATAACGTATATAGGATAGGAGAAATAATGTTGATAAATCAAATCGAATGCAGGTTTGCTAAGAAGATACTGTTATATAACTAAAGACTGGTTTTCACAATCAATCGACACGAGTAGGCACATGCGGAAGGGCACGCGCGAATACCCAGCCTGATATGATGCAACATTGAATGCCATATTGTGTGCAATGGAAGCATCTGCATCGTGTGGTCACCGCCTAGAGCCTGCGCATGCAATTGTTGCGTGCAACCGTGCAGAAGTGCAATCCGATCCTACTTCTGTTATATACTGTACCGCGCAACCAGTCCTTAAGCATCAACATAAGTGTAAACACAAACTCAAGCATAAACAGATAAATGCAATACACAAGCACAAGCACAAGCACAAGCACAAGCACAAGCACAAGCACAAGCACAAGGAAATTATATTACAGATTACAATTGACAGACTAGCCTCCTCCCCAGGTGACGGACATAGTTGTTGTAGCAGCGGATATAGTAACAGATATTATTCAGTGATGGTGAGTGATATAAGCAAATGAGCATAGGTGATGGCAATGGGACTGGGGACGAGTTTGGATGTTGGCGGAGTCGGTTTGGCTTTCTTCAAGTGGCTCATATCCAGCAAAATGAACCTGTTTCGAACGATGAACCAGCCGTAACAGAAACTTCGATGTCACCACATACTACCGTGAATTCTGACCAATTTTTAGTGTTGATACGCGGAATCAGAGACACTTTCTCCAGAAGAAGACAAAGCCGAAGCCGCTCGGTGAATATACCTACTACTACTCGCCTCCACTTGAGGGAATAATTGTTAAATATTTTTTTAATGATTTTCAGTTTCAGTATTGTGAACGAAGCTACAAGCCTTTTTCTTTCGCACTCAGGCCTTCGCAAGCCCGAACTGCAGCGAACTACAGGGAAGGCTAGGTTACATTTCAGGTAACTTTCTGATAAATCGATAAACATGCCGATCCCTGGATATATGCTGATAGATCATGTGCAATATTACAGTCTGAGTGCATATTAATCATGCTAAATCGATGAATATTACCTGAAGCAATTTCATTTTTCCCATAGACCACAGGGAATTACTCGTGATTATAAATTTTCAGCTTATGAACGCGCAAATACAGACTTCTTCCCGTCACAGGAAATCGTTCAGTAATATATCAAAATGACCAGTCCATCTGTGTTCCAATTGAATACGCGACAGGCACACAATATGTTAAAGAAAATATGCTGCTTTCTTAAGAGTCATGAAGGTGAAAGGTCTGACCAAATCGTAGCTTTGGTTTCCCCTCTTATCATAAAAAGCAGCAGCAACAATGCATTTTTTATATTTACAAGTTTTCTTCTACATTAAAAATATCTGATACAAATTCCGCATATATCTAACCAGATATCCGACTGAAGGGACTATAAACCTTGCCGCTGACTCAGCTTAAAATTGGGAAATGAAACTCGACTATCGAATGCCAACTTTCAAGTTTAGGGCTCACAATAAACGACTTAACATCAAGGATAGAAGGATCAACTTACCATCCATTCTCTTCGCCTGTGTACTTCAGATGGAGAAGGAATCCCAGAACTCGTAGATATCTTGGTCAGTGACATAATGAAACATCGAGTTAACGAGCCATGTGTTCTTCAAAATGGCGTCCGCAGCCTTTCCGTGAAACATTTCAATACGTCAAATCATTGTCTGTGTATTATATTATAATTAGAAGACCTGTTTACAGCGTGAAAAATGGTTGTTTACGTTAATGTTCCAATCCGATTTCACTTTTCATTGCGGCAAACAATGTATTTTTGCGAAAAACTGGTGGGATATTATCTGCGAGTTGCAATATTTATGAACACGTACCTCGAACACGTCCATTGTCGCAATAAAGTCAATTTGAAACCAGCAACCAAAACAATTATCTTCTCGTCCTTATGGCATTATTTTAAAGCCGGGAATTTAGAGATTGAAGACTATACTGATTTAAGGACATGGAGACAGACAGAGTCAGAGGATTTGTTGTGTTTCCTTGGGACAAGGTGATGGGTCAGATAGCTTAAACTGGAGCATAACCCAGGCTGGACAAGGAGAAGACCAGGGGATGTCTTGGGGACTCCTTGAGGACATGGGGACAGACAGAGGATTTGTTGTGTTTCCTTGGGACAAGGTGAGGGGTCAGATAGCCTAAACTGGAGCATAGCCCAGGCTGGACAAGGAGAAGACCAGGGGATATGATGTCTTGGGGACTCCTATATTTTAATCTTTGCAGAATGATGAACAATTGATATCTTCGCTTATTGATCAACAATGCAGTAATTGATTTAGTCTTGAAAATATCACTTATTCATTGTAGCTCTAATGGTGGCCTTTCATCATGTGAGATAGATAATATATATAGATAACCCCTATTAATACCGCTATTTATACTTAAGGGCACTTAAGCTGCATTTGTTTTTGTTTTGTGTATATATACACTGTAAGCTACTGCCAATGTGAACCGTGGTTGTTCTTCGTGCGTTTCCGTGGCTGTGAAATATAGATTATGATCTGTCAAAGTTCAAGCAAGTATTTAGTTTAAAACAGCATTTGCGTGCAAAACTGCCCACGTGTTATGATCATCTATCCGTAAATTATAGTTGTCAATAACACTGAAGGTTTTCAAAAGCAACCACATTACGAGACAAACACGATAGACTATTTCATATAGCCAAGAGGTGAAGAATATCAAATGTTCTTTACCTTTTCGATATAAAATTCGTTTTTAAACCAATTTACTTTAAAGAAATGAAAAATCGCAAAGTACTACTTGAACAAAGTTTAGACTTTTTTTATTTTTTATTGTTTAGACTTCAAAGTTAAGAAAAAGTAACAAAGATAAACTTGATCAGATTTTTAGTTTTGAATTTGGAATGGATGAATTCCAGCTGGCTACCGTATATTTAATCTTAAATTGTTTATTGCTCATTAAGCTTTTCAAAGTAGTCGCTTTTGAATGGTTTAAAACCTATGGGTTCATAATGATAACTTCTGTCGAATCTCTCTGTGCCTCGGGGTATCATTTAAATGATATAATCTTTAAATATTTTAGAGTAGTGTAGTTCCGCTCAATGTGGGAACACTGTAATTTTATGATTTGTTTTGTAAGCCCAGTCGCAAGCATTCGATGCCTTAAACTGTATACATTTTTAAAATCCTTTTCAAGATGTAAACACATTGTAATTCGTGCGAAAATGTGTAATGAAGACAATATTTATATTAATATTATTATTAAAACACAAATTATTCCTTGTCTAATCGTTGAAATGCTGCAGCTGTTTCTTCGTTCGTGCAGTGAATAAGGAATAGAGCCCGAAACTTGTGAATTGTAATCTGATACTGCTGATAAAGATGCATGTCTGCTCTGCCGGATTTTAAAATTTGTTTGACACAAAAAGCGAACACTTCACCTGGTGCAGTATCAAATATTTGCTGGCGTAATAAAGTTTTCGGTATATTTAGAACCCAACTGAAATGATCTCTAAATGTCAGATGTAAAGTACTTCGAAAAGCAACCCTTCCTGAAAAGAAACTCATTTGTATATATGTCTGAGTGGATTTTTCAAAAGGTTACTACTGACTATATCTTATGTCTCCCCGTTCCGTCTCCGGTTCTCTCATTTATCTCCCACTTAGCAAGTTTGGATTAGTAAAATTCTCAAAGTAGCTCAACCTATTTCAATTACTCGAAGT
>JANUFV010051887.1:0-11165 GCA_024757865.1 Epizoanthus scotinus
TACGGTCGAAGAGCGACCGTAAAAGTCAGACATGCGCAGTAGAGAAGAGCTCTGGGGTCGAGATTGGAACGAAACATGAACATACATGGTCTATTTTTATTATCTTACTTGTGAATCTGTCAAACACATAATTCCTCTAATGTATATAATATAGTTTGGAATTAGCTTCAACACTGTGTCCAAGAGTGATCTATGCTATCATTTTTTAAGCAAATGCCGTCACGAGAATACATTTCATGCGACTAATTTTAAACCGCCATAAACAAGAGACGTTTTGGTCGTATTATAATCGCCGCGTATTGCCTGCGAGCGGGAAACTGAAGTCACCGAGCTGAGTGTTTTTACCAAATTTACATGATGTATATATTAAATAGAGGATGTTACATGGCCACTTGGAAATACTAAGGGAATAAAACAGCGTCGCTTGTGTTTCTAGACAATAATATAAAACGCTATGTTCCTCTACGTCATAACGTTTTATATTATTGTTTAGAAACACAAGCGACGCTGTTTTATTCCTTTTAGAAAAACTCTTAGAAAATAGACACCATATAACACGCGCTCCGATTGACTACAGTTCCATTTTATACAACTGGATATAAATCACGGGATGACGTCACATCACACAAAGACATTTTTGGGAATGTAGAATTCACTATTTTTTGTTAATTATTTTCTAAAGGCTCGCCTCGTTTTCTCTCAACACTTTTTTCATGTTTTTCTACGTTATAGCGTTTTATATTATTGTCTATAAACACTCTTAGTATCTCCCAAGTGGCTATGTAATGTTCTGTTTAAGTCATTAGTCATAAATAATGTGAAATGAGATGTACGGCGCCGGCGTAGAGTGCTACTGCAGGAAAATTGTTATCAAGCACATGTGTTTTGATACAATATTCATGTGTGTATTATCACGTCTATTCCGCGCGTTAATCCTGGTAATTTATGGCTTATTAATAAAGTTTGTAATAGATGGGCCTTGGGACCGAAACTTCTTTTAAGAGGTGTTTGATATGGAAAAAGATAGCCCGCCCAGCCCGGTCAACTCGGCTAAATGGTGACCTGGGGCTTTTGTATTTTGCCGTTTCATTTACATGTAAGTCGGAGCACCGTCTTTTTCCAGCTGGCCGAGTAAGAAGTTAATTTCAACCCGCCTAAACCAACAGTTGCAGCAAGTTCATGACATGTCAGTTCTCCATCGGTCTGATTAAAGGAACATGATTCTACGGGCATCGGTTTGTTTGAGAAGATTTTTCGCGACAATTTTCAAACCCAGATTCAGATATTTTATTTCCACTTACATAGGTACATTATGTTACACTTTATAAGGTATTTGAATTTTCAAAACCCAACAAGGTTCTATTATTCATACATATATACCTTCTTTTAATGAGTGCTTGTTTTTAGTTGTTTTAAAAGTGATTTAAGGAAACAGAAAATGCTCTTGAAAATCGTGATGCAGGCTGCACGACGTGCTTTTCTTACACTGACACTACGCTGACGCTTGGACAACAATTCTGCCCGAAACATCGTCACCAGTGCTGCCTTACTCCTGTACATCTATTTGATGCCTTTCTCGGTAACTTCCGTGTAAAATATTAAAAAAATTCAGCAGAAAGAGCTGAAGTAGAAGAAACAATAAAAGCTATAAAACTGAAACAAGATCTGGAGCACATTATTTTCCACCACATCATGTCACACTTGGACAAACACGATGTCCTGGCAGACCATCAGCATGGATTCAGAAGACACAGATCATGTGAAACCCAACTAATTAATGCTATTGAAGACCTAGCCCGCTCCCTTAATAACAGAAATCAAACTGACATGTTGATCATAGATTTCTCTAAAGCTTTTGACACTGTTGCACACAACCGTCTACTCCTAAAGTTAAATTATTATGGAATTCGCGAGACAAACCTAGCCTGGATGAAGTCATGGCTGATCAATAGGACCCAGCAAGTGCTTCTGGAAGGCGCTCATAGCCGCAAATCTGTCGTCAGATCAGATGTACTGTCCTGTGTTTCTTGCTATACATCAATGACATTGGAAATGACATCTCCTCGAACCTAAAACTATTATTATTATTATTATTATTTGCCGACGACACATTGCTCTATGGCCAAATCCACAACGACCAAGATACTCTTAATCTTCAATACGATCTCGACAAACTCGCTGCCTGGGCACATAATTGGCAAATGACCTTCCACCCATCCAAGTGCTATGTGCTAAGAATACATCGGTCCAAAAACCCAACCACCTATCATTATACAATGTCTGGCCATACACTTGAGACCGTTGACCATCACTCATACCTTGGTGTCACAATTGCAGAAACCCTAAGCTGTAAAACTCACATCTTGAATATGAAAAACAGAAAACAAAACTCTGGGATTTATCAAAAGAAATCTACACGCCTGTCCTGAAAGAATAAAGGAACAAGCCTACACAGCTATCGTAAGACCAACGCTTGAACATGGAAGCGCGGCGTGGGACCCTTACCGGCAGTATCGAATTAACTGGCTAGAAAATGTACAATGACGTGCTCCCCGTTTGGTTACAAGAACTTATGGAACCGGACAAGGTTGTGTGACACGCGCACTCAACCATATACAGTGGCCAACACTCCAACACAGAAGGAAAGTCGCCAGACTAACAATTCTACACAAGGCACTGCACGGCCAGGCAGCAATTACCATCCCACCGTACATTGTGCATAAACCCGTTCTGAAAACTAGGCAATCGCACACGCTCAAATTCCTGCCTTTACACACCAATTGCGATGCGTATAAATATAGCTTCTGGTCTCGCACTATCAAGGACTGGAACACTCTGTCACCTGACATCCTTGATATAACTGATACATATTTAAATCTAGAATCAATTAGTCAGTGCCAGCCAACCGCCCGCACTGTGTCCCCAGGGATCTTGCGGGTCTAATATGTAGATGTAGTTCGCTATTGACTTACAACGGACGGTATGTTTTTGTGATGCGGTACCAAATTGCAAATAGGTGTGAAAGTTTTGTCGACCTTTCTTGTAATTGAAATCGGCACTTTTTAATATTTGATACTATACAATACCAATCTAAGAAAGCAACTGGGCAAGACTGCGTTTTCTCACAGGGTTTATCGCATTATATTTGGACTCCATATAATATACCATACTCACTCGCCAAACCATCGCTCTTTACTTTGACGCTCTGACTTATTGTTGTCGTTCATTGTAGCGAGGCTTTGACCCTTTGGCTTTGACCCTTCCGATTGGGTTCCGATTGCTCTCGGTCATTGAAGCCGATTGGGTTCCGATTGTTCTCGGTCATTGAAGCGAGGCTTTCAGATGGCACGTAAAGTAAAAGGCGCGAAACATTTCTTCAGTTGATTTCTTCACGACTTGTCAGATACTGAGCATCAGGTTCGAGGAAACTGGTTAGAGAATCCTTCATTTGCTTGGTTCATCTTGTTATGGCAAGCACTGCAATGAGAGGTGAGTTACGATTCGCAATAAAAACGTTTCCTAGATGAATATTCTTCTTGTTGACTAAAATTGCCGTCATTCAGTGATTCACTCATAGTGATAGTCATTCAGTCATTGGTCACGGATCGAATGCCGAATGGACAATGGTATAGATATGCTCATAATCATATAGGGTTTTCTGCTTCAGGAGCAAGATGCTTTTAAATCCTTTATTTCGTGAAATTTTACAACGTACTGGATTTCTTATGCTCTAGTATTAACTTCTCTGTTCATTCTCGTAGCGTTGGTTCAGTGGCATTTCCGTTTTATAAAAAGTAAACTTGTGTCACATTCCAGATTCCTTTGGCTTTATTAGTTTATATCACACATGATGCATGATGATGATGATGATATCTGGATGAGATCTGTCCTCCGCGGAAAATACTAGATCAGATAGGCCAAAAGGAGGTTCGGGTTTTGCTTAGTATTAGGATGAGGGTTAGGGTTAAGGTCAGGTCCTAGGATTCGTTTTAAGGTTAGGGTTGGGACTATCTCTAATCCTAATCAATAATAGCAGCTGATATGATCTTAGTTGATGGAGATGATAAGGTTGCAGGAATCTTCCTTTTAACACATCTGATCTAGTGCTTTCCTTCTAACAACTGTAATAAAAAGAAATAATTTCATAAACAAAATGACATGTCCATCCAGCCAAGACTGTTGTCCTATATTTTTATTGAAGAGACTACTGCACAAATACACTACTTTCCTAATGCAAATGTGTTCTTGTTCCAGTTCTCTCAGGGTTCATTAATTCCACAATTTCTTGAATTAATAAGACAAAACTTGGCCGAGTTGTTACATTTTGAACCCTGAGTGAACTGGAACGAGAAGTTTGCATAAGGAAAGTAGTGTATAACTATAAACAGTCTCAGAATCACAAAATAGAAAATAATCATGAAACTATTAACAAGGATCTGGATTATGAGAAAGTGGAACAACCTACTTCTGAATTATTGGCTCTGGACATCATTAGATAATATAATGAACATTTGACATTTTTACCTGTAGCCTGTTGACTGGAATGAATCCAGCTTTACAACCACAACAGTCTCCAGTCATGCCTCTGTGGAAAGGACCAGTTTCATCGTCAAGTACCGGCCAAACCTTGTATCCTCCAGACATTGTAACCACACAAAGTCCAGTATTTCAGGGACTACAGCCTATTATTGGGCAACCTGTGGTGTGTAGCACCATGATGCAACCCGTGGGACCTCCAGTGATATCCTCACCAGTCTTCATATCCCGTTTGACAAGGCCCTTGGTCACAGGCTCTACCAAGGAGTTTAGAAACACCATGGCACCACAATCAAAAGCACAACCACTGACTGACATGTTCTTTCAGTTAGCTGCATGGAAGAATGGCATAAAGATTGGGTTACAAGACAAACAGGGTTAGTGTTACTGAACATTTTATTAGTATGCACATAATTATATGATAAGTGATGCATAATCAATATTTGATATTCCAAGTGATTTTAACCACTACATTTCTAAAATACACAAAATGTTTGCATACTTTTTTGTATGTTTTAGTAAAATTGCTGACAAGTTAAGATAAAGATATGAATATTATTATACATGTATTTATTTTTTATTTATGTGAAGAGTCATGGGAGCATATATTTGTAATTAACATCCATTTTGACTGACACTTCTGAAAGTATTGTGAATCATTGTTAGTATTGCCCTGATAAAGTTACACTTACATACACTTAGAATATGTTTTGATAAGCAAAGCTAGATATTACCAAAAAAAACCAAGTCTAGTGGGTTGATTAGAACAAGAGTCACATGATCACATTGGCAGGTGCTGTACATGTATGTGTTGCTATATGGTAACTTTTCTTTATAGAGAAACCTACTATGAAGGAACGAAAAAACTCATTTGAAGAAATGGCCAGGAAGAAAGGCATAAAAATTGGGGATCAAGGTATGGCTACCTGACTATCAATTTCCTGTGTGGTAATTCAATGCACATATATAACTGTATATGTTATATGTTCTGATTATTGTAGTGGCTTGCATTTTATCAAAGTTAACCTTATCTGGACTAGTCTGTTTTTGGAGTCAGGAAGGCTGTAATCTGGCAGGGGATGGGGTCAATTAGGCCCCCTCTTTTATTTCTTTAATTTATAAAGCCATAATTGGTAAATTAGTTCATTAATTCATGATGTACAGTTTCGCAGTTAACTATTTCAATTATGATATCATGTGACATTGACTGGTGCATAATTCAATTTACACACTGTTCTTACAAGTTCTTGTGCCACTCTTTGAAATATATCAGATTTGTGAAAAATTATGCACACTACATGATATGTACATGCTGTGCAACCGAAAACAGTTTCCTTCACTCCCTTGATCTCATGCTTGCGATTTGCTTTCATCAGATTGTTATTTCTAAGAACACAATAACTTTTGCCAAAAGCAAAACTGCTTACTTTTGAGCTTAACCCTTTGAGCCCCAAACATGTCAAGTGACGTGTTGCTAAATTCTCCTTACATGTCTCCATACATTTGTTATAAGCAGATTGGGAGAATTTAGCAATTCATCCAAGAAAATTTGCTGTTTCTGATCAGTTTCTTGATTCTCATTATCAAACTACTTATTTTTGTATTGATATGGTAAGGAGAAGATAGATGTCGATAAATGTCTGGAGCTGAAAGGGTTAAGTATCTGAATAACTAATAATGTACTTACATCGATCAACTGCGGGATGACACAAGCTGCCTACCAGAAGAACTACTAGTGGTGAGACACTGATAGGGATGATTGGAGGAGCAGAGTCTTGCATGGAGGTCCTGAGCTAGCTCGACCAGATGATGATGATGATGATAATAATGATGATGGTGATGATGATGATGATGACGATGATGGTGATGACAATGATGATTATGATGATGGTGGTGATGATGATGATGACGATGTTGATGATGATGACGATGTTGATGATGAAGATGATGGTGGTGGTGATGATAATGATGACGATGATGATGACGACAATGATGATGATGACGAAGGCGTGAAACTCAAGTTTCAACTTCTATTTTAAACGTAGCTTTTTAAACCTGGCATTTTAACATTTGTAATTGTAAGTTTTAGCTTGCTCTGCATTGAGCACTCTTATACAGTTTAGACACTAGAAAGTGCAGCATATACTATTTAGTTATTTTCTATTATAGTATAAGTAACACATTTCATTTCATTAATGCACATGATGTTTGTTGTAACAAGATCCTGACCCAGTGGCACTGGAAGAACAGACCAGAGATGGTGGGGCTGATAGTATTGTGAAAGAAAGTTGGAACGAAGACCCAGGTAAGTTTCTGTCACTGTTGCTGATTTGCAGATCAAAACTGAGGGCCAGATATATTTTACTAGTTTTTACAGTAGTTGTACCTAATGAAACGTACCACATTGAAAAACAGTAACAATTTTAGTACATTTTAGATCTATAGAGTTATGCAATCAGTGAAATATAATTGTAACTATGAAGTTTCTGTTTTTTATGCCCAGTAAACGTAGTTGAATTTGCTGCCACTCTAAAGTACAGTTTGTACGTCTTCTTATATACATACATGGGCTCAGACAGGAAAGCATAGTAACTGTATCTTAGAACCACGATTGTATTACTCAGCAGGATTAACATGCAGTTCCACCTATGTAAAAATGTATATAAACTGCCACCTTGGTTTGTAAAATAGGAGTGTAAATAGGATCAGCCATGACTCCATTCTGAGTTGTCTTCAGTCTGAATAAAGCTTGAAGATAGAGTTACTGGTGTTGTAAGCTTTATTCAGCATGTTACACTAGCTATTCCAAGATTACATGAAATTATAAGTGTCATGGTCACCTTATAGTTCTGCACACAGAACTGGTGATCATTTCCAATGTTCTAGTCCCGAGATCTCGTTAGAATAGAATTTCCAAGGGAAACGTTTGGGGAGAGGGTAGAAAGTACATGTAGCCTGCACAGCTGGTGGTCTGGGAGGAGGGAGGGGGGGGGGCAGGAAAGTTGAGAGCTACTCGATATTACTTGATTGGGTGCCATATTGGATATGTGCTCAAGGAGACACTGGGGAGAGACGACCAGCTACACAGTACTATACTCTACTGGGATATGCTATCACTCTAGCTTCACCATGAAACATTTGGTTACCAGAAAGGTATTACAATCTAAGCACTTGGCAGCAACCTACAGTGCTCTTGATCCAGCCTCGCCAATTGATCCCACACACTTGCCTGGCATCTTCATCCCATCTGCCAGTGGTACATCTATAATTTACTGACAATGGATTTTGTGACATGGCTGTAAACAGTAATCACATGTTACAAGTCTATTTGATAGGCACTGCCTCTCTGCTGTTCACAATCACCCCATTACAACCTACATTGTATAATTCTCACTTTAATGTTTATGTTCCCTCACATTTCTTTGTATGATTTGATTGGTGTTAAATTATAATTACAGCAAAAATGTTTCTGGGAATCACAGCAAGTCCTTGTAAGCAGTGACTAATAAATTACAGTGTGTTATAAAGCTGCCCAGCATGGTATGATACCTTATGGTGAACATTGAAGGACCCCCCATGAAGTTTTCTATTCACATTGTTTTCTTTACATTTTCAGATTACTGTGAAGTTGATGAACTAAAAGAAAGTTTTGAGGAAAAAGCAAGGCAGAATGGGATCCGAATTGGACCTTTAGGTTTGTTTCTTACCCCTTGAAGGATAAGTTGTGCTACTGTTTTATTATGATTTTATTATTTTAACTGATACAATTTCCTGGGTTATATATAAATGGTGTTTCTAAGTTCATTGATTGGAGATAACATACCAGTAAATGTGTAAATGTTTTTAATCTTTCTGGTATAATTAGAGTTGAACTCTAAATCTCGAGGGGATGTTGAGTGATGAATCTTAATTTCTCCACTCTACTAACTGACAAGTTAACATATTGCTTGCCAGCTCATGCAATTGAATTGTGTATTCCTTTTTATTTGCTTTAGTGCCAACAGAACTCAAGTTGATTCCATTTTGCTATTATGCTATGACTACATGTATTTAACCCTTTCAGTCCCAGACATTTATCGACATCTATCTTCTCCTTACCGTATCAATACAAAAATAAGTAGTTTGGTAATGAAAATCATGAAACTGATCAGAAACAGCAAATTTTCTTGGATGAATTGCCAACTTCTCCCAGCCTGCTTATAACAAATGTAAGGAGAATTTAGCAACACGTCACTTGACATGTTTGGGGCTGAAAGGGTTAACCACATGTATTATCAAAATATAGACATACAACCACCCCACATATATAT
This sequence comes from Epizoanthus scotinus, assembly GCA_024757865.1. Classification (NCBI taxonomy): domain Eukaryota; kingdom Metazoa; phylum Cnidaria; class Anthozoa; order Zoantharia; family Epizoanthidae; genus Epizoanthus; species Epizoanthus scotinus. The sequence continues at coordinate 8,847 of JANUFV010051887.1, forward strand.
AATGCCAGAATTACGCGGTGTTACTGGCCTATACTATGATAGTAGTTATGTATTAGCTTTATTATAATAACATGGTTTTTTTATTGTGTTAGATGGTCAAGACATTGATGCAGAGTACAATAATTATTATGAAGAAGCAGGTTAGAGCTGTAACTCAGTATGCCGGCCACCATATCATGGCTGTATCGATTATTCACGCCCGGCGAGTACAAAGTTATTGCCCACTAAAGAAATATCCTGCAGATGGTTTTTAAATAGAATAGAGCATTGTAATTTTGTAGAACATTTCTGATGAAGCCCCAGTTTATAAATAAGACAAAGTGCAGAAAATCTTCTATGTACATGTGCTACTTGCTTATTCCTGTCATAAAATTATAGAATACACATTGACATATTGGTTCATGTCGTGATAATGACAACAGTATCATTCACAGCTGGCACGAGAGTGTTCAAAGGTGTAAGATAACTAGTGTTTGCATCGGCAACTGCAGCATTGTTTTCATTAGATGACAAATTGTAAAAAACATCAACAAATTAGAACTTCAACAGAGATCAGAGCTGTCTATCATTTTTGCATGGAAGTGAGACTAAGTGTCATCAGGTCCAGAGGCTAGACAGTCGCAATCGGGCCTTTCGCCTCATGCTTCGCTAACATCGATCTTCATCCTCCGTTTTCAGTTTTATTCTCAGACACTTGAGCAGGTCTAACCTCTGGCACTCAGGGTAAAGTTTTAATTTGTAAATGTTATATTTTTAAACCTTAGATTGTATATTATTATACTGTGGGACAGCTTAATCCACAGATCAGCTGACTGAGCTTTCCATACTCATATAAAAGTATTTGTCTTTATCACTTAAGTACTCCAGATACTGCCATTTTTGCCACATACATTTACTGTAAAATCCCACATTAAAGTGCCTCCCCCCAGTTATAAGCTCCAGTCTCCTTGCAGAAAATGAAGCTGATTTTTGTACATTGTAGTGTAGTATTTCAAATGATCCTGCAGACCCCTTTTTCCAGATTTCTTATCACAACAAGTTTGAAAATATATAAATGTTGTTTATTAGCTGTTACTATGGCGACAAACTCAGTGTTTTTTTACCAAATTTTCTGTTCAAGTTTTTAAAATTTGTTTTATTTTAATATTTTTAACTATGAAATGTACAATTTTATTTTTAGAAATAAGAAATGTATTTAGTACAGCCATGAAAACTGCCCCTTTAAATGGTTCACACCAAATAATTTTATATTGAAGTTCTGTAATAGTCAAACATTTCGTGTTTCAGCAACTGGCCAATTTTCATAGTATATTTTTATTTATTTTAACAGATTTAGATGCATTCAAGTTTGAAGTTGACAAGGAGTTGAAAGAGAGTTTTGAGGACAAAGCGAGACGAAGTGGAATCAGGATTGGCAGAACAGGTCAGAATTAACTTAGTACAAGAAATAGAATGATGCATGCCGTCATGGACTTCAACATGTGGTCTTGTAGTTTTGTTCAATAAATCTAATTGTAACACCAGTCTGTCTGGATAAGAAAGCTGTATATAATGTTATATGTATTGTATAATTATACCTTTTTGTTATATTTTGATAAGCTGTGGATAACCTCACATATGTGGCAATTGTTTATTTTTGTAGTTTAACTAATTATGTTCAGTTTTTAAGCAACTACCGTATTTACCCGTGTATAACGCGCACTTTTTTTCTCCAAATTTAGCCATCAAAAACCGGGTGCGCGTTATACACGGAACTCTTGGTTCTTGCGAAAGGTAATTTGCATAACAACACAACAAATGCGCGAATACAACTGGCTCTTTCAATACTTTAGTAAGATAAAGCACCAATTACAATTTAGTAATTTCGAAAAACACTGAAAAAAGGGTAAAGATTTTTTATCTGGAAAGGCTATTATAACATCGTTTATATATATAGTCAGAGACAACCTTGTTTTTAGTATTTTTTATCACTATGCCTGACTGCAATTTTAACATTTTTGTCCATTGTTGAAAAATGTATTCTTGAGTGTATTATGATCACAGGGCATGATCAGAGAACAGTACAAGGTGTACTTAGTAGTTCCACAGAGTTTCATGTGTTGAAACTGAGCTGTGATAATTTTTGAGTTTATACAAAGTTCCTAGTCTATACTTAGGGTTTTATTGAGTTAGATTGTCCCATTCTGGAATTCTCTGCATAATTAATCTCAACTGCATGTCAGTAAGCAGGGTTTCAGTTAAGGGCCGGCGAACGGCGAATTTCGCCGGAGCTATCGCATGTTTGAAGGAAAATTAGCCACAGCTCCACGAGCTTTCGCC